>PVJN01004970.1:0-85844 GCA_004026805.1 Lasiurus borealis | reverse complement strand
TGCTTCCACACTCCATGGCTGTTAGAAAGTTTCAGTTCCTTGCTAGCTGTTGGCCAGAGACAGGTTTTATGTTGTTGTTGTTGTTTGCCATGTGAATCTCTGAATTTTAGCTTGCAACATGACAACTGATTTCCTCATGAGTGAGCAAGACAGAGAGCCAGAAAAATGAAACTATGGTCTTTATTATTATTACTAGGGGTACAGTGCATGAAATTCGTGCACTGGTGCAGTCCCCAGGCCTGGCCAGTGATCAAAGTGCAAGCATCTGGCATGGAAGGGCAGGTCCCACCTGACCTTTGGACCCTAGGCAGCACCTGGACCCCCAAGCCCCCATGCACCTCCCTCCACCTGAGTCCCCACACAGAGATGCAGAGATGCGGTAAGAGTGGTTGGACACTGCAGACTGGGTCGCAGCATGGGCCTCTGAGTGGGCAGCGTGTTCTCTCCCAGCAGGCCTTGCAAACTGGCTTCTGCACCAATCCACGGGGATACTGACTGGTCCCTATGGTCCTGCAGGGCTGGCTCCTCATGGGTGCCTGCCACCTGAGCACAGGGGCTTCCCTGGAGTGTCCCAGGGGAAGGTGGAAAAGGGAGTGATCCAATGGATACCCCTCATTTTCACTGCAACTCTGTCTCCATCACCCCTGCCTCCAGGTAGCTGTCAAGAGGTCGCAGCCCCCTACCTGGGTGCTGCGGGAGGTTGGTTGCTGCCACCCACTCCCAGTTCCCTGTGCCAGCCCAGGCCCAGCTCCGATTGGGCGATCAGGGCCAGCCAGCCACTAGTTGCTGTCTGTGGAGCGATGGATCTGGGCTGGATCCCCCACCTGGCGCCATATGCTCATGTGCTCCACCATCCTGCTTTGGTCCCACTCTCCTATGGGTCCATTGGGACCAGCAGTGCTTCGTTGCTAACCCCTGCCATGTTTCATGCTGCCCCCTGGTTGTCAGCACACATCATAGCAAGCAGTTGAACCTCTGGTCAAACAATTTGCATATTAGACTTTTACTATATAAGATTGTGGAAAAATATACATAAGAAGACACAGTCTTTTTGTCACCTAATCCTATCACTTTTGCCATATCCTACTCATTAGAAATGTCACTAAATCCAGCCTACACTCAAAGGGAAAGGATTATTCAAGGATGTGAATAACTAGGCAATATTGAGAGTAATCATAGAGGTTGCTAATCACAGTGCGTCTGTACTTTTTTTATTCTAGGGAGACCTAAGCTTTTACATGATTTTCAAAGAAGTCTTAGATCACACATCAACATCTCTTCAAAAATTTAAAAACTAGTTTGGAGGGAACTAAAATTGAGGTTTTGACTAAAGAAGAGATTTTTTCCCAAAATGTCAGTGATAACTACTTTGTCATGTTTAAAAAATGTAAGTAAAGAGCCTTGGCTGGTGTGGATCAGTGGTTGGGTATCATCCAATGCACCCAAAGATTGCCTGTCTGATTCCTAGTCAGGGTACATGCCCAGGTTGTGCATTTGATCCCTGGTAGGTGGCATACAGGAGACAGCCTATCCTTGTTTCCCTCTCATCTCTCTCTCTCTCTCTCTCTCTCTCTCTCTCTCTCTCTCTCGCTCTCGCTCTCTCCCCCTCCCTCACCTTATTCTTTCTCTAAATATCAATTTTTAAAATATTTTTAAATGTAAGTAAAAAATTCAATGTATGCTGAAATGAAAAGATCACAAGGTCTGTTTTCTCACAATTTATATAGTTTTCCCCCCCAGACCCATTAGATTTTCTAAGCTGCTAATGTTCTGTGTTCCCACAAAGGGTATTTATCTCTCAAAATGGCCTGGTAAATAGCCTCTGGTAAATCGGTGACAACAGATTTGAGGTGCAAATGTAGATCGTTCTAGTTCAGGTAGTTTTACTTGTCTGGAGCCTTTTCTGAAGGCCTCTGGAGAAGGTGCACTGAAACTATGTTAAGCTAAGGCATTGTGGCTCCATCACTTAGCATTGCTGGAGTTACAGTTTCAATATAATGAGTTCCTCCTGGAGGGAGTGTATTAGTTTTTCTTCACTCACACTTCCCTGCCTTTGTCAGCCTCTCCTCTTGGTTCTGAGAACCAAGTGTGTGAACCTTTCCTAGAGCTGAGATTTCCAGAGAAGGGCCTTGGCCAAACTTCAGTGATAGGGGTGGATAAAAGGGAATGCCCAATCGCCTTATTCCGCCAGCATGTGGAAGTGAAAGCAATACAATGGGCCAGATATGCGGTTATTCTTGGAAAATGTTTCTGGAATTACCAGTTGAATTTTCTCTCCCTATAATGAAGGGCTGAGCAGATGTGTGAGAGGCAGGACTCCAGATACGTGCATTACTCAGATCCCAGGGGAAGAGGTGGGAGCCTGTGCTTGAGTCATTGCAGAAAAAAAGAAGACAATGCCATTTGAGCAAATGTATTTTTTTCTTTTCCATGGACCTTAAAATGAATCTCCATTCGTGTCTCTAAGGAAAATTCATATCTTTTAGGAACAGTAAGAAATTCCTATTCTGATAGGTTCTCTATTGACTGCTCTAGCACCTGTCTTACAGTCTGCAGGCAATTTAAAGACTTTACAAGACAGTGTTGGTTTGATTTTTGTCACAAACACTGATGACAGGAAGGATTAACGATAAGAAACCAGGACCTCTGGAGAAAGTGCTAGAATCTGGCTTGGAAGATTCTGTCTTGATTCTTTTTTAAAAAAATGTATTCTATTTATTTTTTATCTTATTATTGTTTCTTCGATGCATTCATTTAGCTAGTGAGCATTTATTATGCACTGTTTTTGAGTCCAGACTCTTACCATACATTTTATATATATGGTTCTCTATTCTATTCCATCGGTCTATACATCTGCCCTTGTGCCATATATATATTTGTGTGTGTGTGTTTATTGTTTAAATTATTACATATAGTAGTAAATATATCTCCTTTTTTTTCCCCATTGACCTTCCCCCAGCCTCCCCTACCTCCTGTCTCATGCCCTCATCCCACCCCCCAGTGTCTTGTGTCCATTGGTGTGCTTATACGCATGTATACAAGTCCTTTGGTTGATCTCTTTCCCCCAGCCCCAACACCCCCCAGCCTTCCCGCTGTAATTTAAGTCTGTTCGGTGCTTTAGTGCTTCTGTATATATCTTTTTGTTCAACAGGTTATAAGGTTCTTTATTTTCCATAAATGAGTGAGATCATATGGTATTTTTCTTTCATTGCCTGGCTTATTTCACTTAATATAATACTCTTCCGGTCCATCCATGCTGCTGCAAATAGTAAGAATTCTTTCTTTTTTTATAGCAGTGTAGTATTCCATTGTGTAGATGCACCATAGTTTTCTAATCCAATCATCTGCCCATGGGTATTTACGCTGTTTCCAAATCTTAGCTATGGTGAATTTTGCTGCTATGAACATAGGGGTGCATGTATTCTTTCTGACTGGTGTTTCTAGTTTCTTAGGATATATTCCTAGAAGTGGGATCACTGGGTCAAATGGGAGTTCCATTTTCAGTGTTTTGAGGGAACTCCATACTGTTCTTCACAGTGGTTGCACCAGTCTGCATTCCCACCAGCAGTGCACAAGGGTTCCTTTTTCTCCACATCCTTTCCTGCACCTGTCGTTTGTTGATTTGTTGATGATAGCTATTCTGACAGGTGTGAGATGGTATTTCATTGTCATTTTGATTTGCATCTTTCAGATAATTAGTGACTGAGCATATTTTCATGTGTCTCTTGGCTTTCCTTCTGTCCTCTTTCAAAAAGATTCTGTTTAGGTTTGTTGCCCATTCTTTTTTACTGGATCATTTATCTTCCTTTTATTAAGTTATATAAGTTCCTTGTATATGTTGAAGATTAAACCTTTATCAGTGATAACATTTGCAAATATGGTCTCTCATACAGTGGGCTTTCTTGTTGATTTGTTGATGGTTTCTTTTGGTGTGCAAAAGCTTTTTATTTTGATCAAGTCCCATTTATTTATTTTCTCTTCAGTTTCCATTGCCCTAGAAGTGGTATCAGTGAAGAAATTGATTCAGCATATGTCTGAGACTTTGCTGCCTGTGGATTCCGCTAGTATTTTTATGGTTTGCTGTGTTACATTTAAGTTCTTAAAACCATTTTGAGTTTTTTTTTGTGTATGGTGTAAATTGATGGTCTAGTTTCATTTTTTGCATGTATCTGTTCAATTTACCCAACACCATTTATTGAAGAGACTGTCTTGACTCCAATGTATGTTCATGCCTCCTTTGTCAAATATTAATTGAGCACAGTGGTTTGGGTCAATATCTGTGTTCTCTATTCTATTCCATTGGTCTATACATCTGCTCTTGTGCCATTACCACACAGTTTGGAGAACAGTGGCTTTGTAATGCACCTTGAAATCTAGTATTGAGATCCCACCTCATTTGATCTTCTCAGGATTTCTGTGGCTATTCAGAGTCTTTTTTTTTATTTAATTCCAGATGAAATTTTGGAGAGTTCGTTCTAAGTCTGTGATAAATGCCTTTGTTATTTATTTATTTATTTGATTGTTTATTTATTTATTTATTTGTTTGTTTGTTTATTTATTTTTGTGGAGTTCATTGAATCTATAGATTGCTTTGCAAAGTACGGACATTTTGATGATGTTGATTCTACCAATCCATAAATATGGTATGTTCTTCCATCTGTTAACGTCTTCCTCTGTCTCTTTTTTTCAGTGTACTGTAGTTTTCCTCATATAGGTCTTTTACCTCTTTAGTTAAGTTTATTCCTAGATATCTTAATTTCTTTAGTGTGCTGGTAAATGGGATTGCTTTTTTAGTCTCTCTTTCTGTAAGTTCACCATTGCTGTACAGAAATGCCATAGATTTCTGGGCATTAATTTTGTATCCTGCTACATTGTTAAATTCATTTATTAAGTCTAATAGTTTTTTGATGTAGTCTTTTGTTTTTTTTATGTAAAATATCATGTCATCTGCAAATAAGGATAGCTTTACTTCTTTTTTTTCCAATTTGAACGCCTTTTATTTCTTCTTCTTGTCAAATTGCAATGGCTACTACTTCCAGTACTATGTTGACCAGGAATGGTGAGAGCTTGCATCCCTGTCTTGTTCCTGTTCTTAGGGGAAATGTTTTTAGTTTTTGCCCATTGAGTATGATGTTGGCTGTGGGTTTGTTGTATACAAGTTTTATTATGTTGAGGTATGATCTTTCTATTCCCACCTTGCTGAGAATTTTTATTATGAAAGGGTGTTGTATTTTGTCAAATGCTTTTTCTGCATCAATTGATATGACTATGTGATTTTTACCTCTCAACTTAGTTTATGTGATATATCACATTTATTGATTTGTTGATATTGTGCCAGTCTTGTATTCCTGCAATAAATTGTGCTTGGTCATGGTGTATGATCTTTCTGATGTACTGTTGGATCCAATTTGTTAGAATTTTGTTGATGATTTTGGCATTTATGTTCATGAGGGATATTGGCCTGTAATTCTCTTTCTTTGTGTTGTCTTTACCTGGTTTTGTATTAGGATGATGCTGGCTTCATAGAATGAGCTTGGAGGTGTTACTTCGTCTTGAATTTTCTGGAATAGTCTGAGGAGTATAGGTTTTAGTTCTTTCTTGAATGTTAGGTAAACTTTTCCTGTGAAGCCGTCTTGACCTGGGCTTTTGATTGCTGGAAGCTTTTTTATGACTGCTTCAATTTTTTCCATAGTTATTGGTCTATTGAGATGTTTAGATTCTTCCTGATTGTGTTTTGGAAGGTTTTATTTTTCTAGGAATATGTCCATTTCCTCCAGGTTGTCCAGTTTGTTGGAAGAGAGTTGTTCATAGTATATTTTAACAATCTTTGGATATCTGTTGGGTCTATTGTGATTTCTCCTCTTTCATTTATAATTTTGTTTATTTGGGTCCTCTCTCTTTGCTTCTTGGTGAACCTGGCTAGAAGTTCATCAATCTTGTTTATTCTTTCAAAGAACCAACTCTTGGTTTTGTTTATCTTTTGTATTGTCTTTTTGGTCTCTATGTAGTTTATCTCCTCTCTGATCTTTATTATTTCCTTCCTTCTGCTTACACTTGGCTTTTCTTGTTGGTCTCTTTCTAAGTCTTTGAGTTGTAGGGTTAGGTGATTTATTACCATTGTTGCTTATTTTTTGCAGTAGGCTTGTAGAGCTATGAACTTCCCTCTCAAGATTGCTTTCATTATGCCCATATATTTTGGATTGTTGTGTTTTCATTATCACCTGTTGCCATGATGGTTTTTATTATTATTATTTTTTATCTCTCTGGTAACCCAGTCATTGTTTAATAGCATTCTATTTAACCATCTGTTTGATTTTTTTGGATTTTTTTTGTAGTTGATTTCCAGTTTTATGCCAGTGTGATCTGAAAATAATCTTATATAATTTCTATCTTCTTGAATTTTTAGAAATTTTGTCTGTTATTCAATATAAGGTCTATCTTTGCAAATGACTTATGTGTATTTGAGAAGACTGCATATTCTGTGGCTTTGGGGTGAAATGTTCTGAAGATGTCAACTAAATCTATCTGGTCTAGGATTGATGTTTCTTTGCTGATTTTTTGTTTAGAGGATTTGTCCAATGGTGATAGTGGTGTATTAAAGACTCCTACAATGTATTACTGTCAATCTCTCCCTTGATATCCTCCAGGAGTTTGTTTTTTTTTGTTTTTTTTTTTTGTATTTGGGTGCTTCTCTATTGGGTGTGTATATGTTTACCAGAGTTATTTCTTCTTGTTAGATTGCTCCCTTTACTATTATGAAGTGTCCTTCCTTATCTCTTGATATGTCCTTCACTTTGAGATCTAATTTGTCAGATATAAGTATTGCTACCCCTGCCTGTTTTTTCATTTCCATTCACCTGTAAAATCTTTTTCCATATCTTCACCCTCAGTTTCTGTGCAGTTTTTTTCTGAGGTGGGTTTCTTGTAGACAGCGGATATATGGTTGTGCTTTCTTAACCAATCTGTTATCCTATATTTTTTATCTGTGAGGCTCCTGATTCTACCTTCAATTTGGAATGATAGCATTGCTGGGTATAGTATTCTTAGGTTCATTTCCTTGCTTTTCATTACTTTGTATATTTCATTCCATTGTCTTCTGGCTTGGAGTGTTTCTGTTGAGAAATCCATTGATATTGTAATAGGAGATCCTTTGTAGGTAGCTTCCTGTCTCTCTCTGGCAGCCTTTATTATTTTTACTTTGTTGTTGATGTTTGACAATTTAATTACGATGTGTCTTGGTGTTGGTCTTTTAGGGTTGATCTTGTTTGGTACTCTATGTGCTTCTTGGACTTGTGTAGTTTTTCTTGCCAATATCGGGGAAGTTTTCTGTTATTATTTCTTCAAACAGGTTTTCTATTACTTGTTTCTCTTCCTCTCCTTCTGGAATCCCTACTAAGCGGATGTTGTTTGTTTTATGTTGTCCCAAAGCTCACTTAGGTTCTCCTCCTGATTTTTACATTTTCTTTCCAGTTGCTTTTGTGTTTGTGTGTTTTTTCCTACCTTGTCTTGTAGCTTGCTGATGCAGTCCTCAGCCTCTTCTAGTCTACTGTTTAAGCCTTCCATTGTGTTCATTATTGCAGCTATGTCATTCTTCATTTCCTCTTGGTTCCTTTTCATGTTTATGACATTCTCATTCAGCTCCATATAATTCTCATTGAGTTGTGTGTATTTCTCATTGAGTTACATGTATTTGTCATTCAGCCATCTGAACATCCTTATAACCATTACTCTGAATTCTTTCATTGAGATGTTACTTGCCTCCATTTCATTTAACTCCCTTTCTGGTGATTCTTCTTTTTCTTTCCTTTGGAGATTGCTTTTTTGTCTCCCCATGCTTTGCTGTAATGTTTTAATTGTTTTTGTGTTCTAGATCTGACTGGTTTACTACCCAGGTTCTTTTGGGGATGGTGCCCCTGGTGTGATCTCTCAGGTCTCCTAGATTTAGTAATCTAGTGTAGCTCCCTACTTGAGCTATTTTGGTTTTCTTGATGGAGGCCTGTGAGCTGGAAAGGTGCAACTACTGTGACCATATGTCAGCAGCCAGGAGGGGGATGTCCCAATTTTTGCTGCCTTGCATCCTTTCTTGAAGTCACACATGCCCAGTGGGGGTTCATGGAGGTACCCAGGAGCTTTCTTTTTGTGTGGTGGGTCTCAGGCAATGTGCATTCTGAAAAGGCACAGCTCCATTTCTTTTGTTTGTGATCTGTTTCTTTGTCTCCGCATTTGTGCTGCTTGCCTGAGTTGGTAGAGTAGGTTTGTATGCTAGGTGTCCTATATGACCTCATAGCTTTGCCTCCCCAGTTACTTGAGGTAGACTCCCTTGGTGCACCCCTTTGTGGACTGTGTGTACAGCATTCTTGTAGTTAAGTCTTTTTTTAAAATTAAATATTTATTATTCAGATTATTATATTTGTCTCTCTTTTTCCCCTCCATAGCTCCCCTCCACCCTGCTCCCACCCCTCCCTCTACCTTTACCTTTCCCCCCAATAGATGAGTCCATAGGTGTATGATTTTTGTCCAGTCACTCCCTGTACCCCCTTCCCCCCTTTCCCACTGAGAATTATCAGTCCACTCCCTTTCTGTGCTCCTGATTCGAGTATATTCACCAGTTTATTCTGTTGAACAAATTTTTAATTCATTTAATTTTTAGATTCACTTGTTGATAGATATGTATTTGTTGTTCATAAGTTTTTGGCTTTTACCTTTTTCTTCTTCCTCTTCTAAAAGAGTACCTTTCAGCATTTCATATAATACTGGTTTGGAGTTGATGAACTCCTTTAGCTTTTTCTTATCTGTGAAGCTCTTTATATGTCCTTCAATTCTGAATGATAGCTTTGCTGGATAGAGTATTCTTGGCTGTAGGTCCTTGCTATTCATCATGTTGAATATTTTTTGCCACTTCCATCTGGCCTGCATCGTTTCTGTTGAGAAATCAGCTAACAGTCGTATTGGTGCTCCCATGTAGGTAATAAACTGTTTTTCTCTTGCTGCTTTTAATATTCTCTCTTTGTCTTTTGCTGGTAGTATTTTAATAATGATGTGTCTTGGTGTAGTCCTCTTTAGATTCCTTTTATATGGGGTTCTGTGTGCTTCCTGGACTTGTAAGTCTATTTCTTTTACTAGATGTGGTAAGTTTTCAGTCATTATTTCTTGTAATAGGTTTTCAGTATCTTGCTCTCTCTCTTCTTCTGACACCCCCACAATTCTGATGTTGGTACGCTTGAAGCTGTCCCAGAGGCTCCTTACATTATCTTCACATTTTTGGATTCTTTTCTCTTCTTGCTTTTCCAGTTGAGTGTTTTCTGCTTCTTTATATTTCACATTTTTGACTTGATTCTAGCCTTCCGCTAGTCTGCTGTTAGGTCTCTGTGTAGTATTTTATATTTCAGTCAGTGTATGTTTAATTTCTATTTGGTCCTTTATCATCTCTAGTTGGATCTTTTGCATCTCTAATTGGTCCTTTTGCATCTCCTCTTGGGACTTGCTAAATTTATTCATATTTTCTAGCATATTCTTGAAAAATCTTATAAGTGTGGTTTTGAACTCTATATCCAGTCGTTTTTTCCCCTCCATTTCTTTTGTTTGTGATCCCTTCCCTTGTCTCGGCATTTTCACTATGCTGGGAAAACTTCTGTGTTGGATTCAGCCTTATGATACCAGACTTGAAAAACCGCAAAAGCCTCTGTTGAGCTTGGGATGGGTGGAGTCTCAGGGCTTAAGGAACCACCTTCCCTTCCAGTCGGCCCCGCCCTCCATGACCCCTGAGTCTCAGTGACTGGGTAATCGCTAGAGTTGTCCCTTGAGCTCGCTCTCTCGCAGTGCCTCTAGACCGCTGCCTTTCCTGCTCCCCTGTGCTATGGGACCACACGAGTCTGTGTCCCCAGGGTTTCGCCCGAAACTGGGGTTTAGTAAAGTTAGAGGTGGTACAGGTGGGAGGGCCTGTCTCCTGCCCACTCGCGAAAGCCAGCTGCACAATCAGCAGTCTGTCCTCTGCCGCGGAGTGCCGTGTGAGCCACCAGGCTTCTGATCTCTTGCGACTCCCCTAAATTTCCTTGCACTTCTCCCCCTTCACAGTCCAAACTCCCCCCTGAATGAGTTTCAGCTGGATCAGGGGTTTAGTGTCCTGGGATAAGGAGTTCAATGCTGTTGAGAGTCTCTGTGTCCCTCCTGCCAGAGAAGGCCAACTAGGTTCACAGTCACTTGCTCTCTCCACGTGAGCGTCTCTCTACCTCAGCTTTTTGCAGCTCCTCTGGGTCTCCGTGAGCCCCTTTCTTTCCCTCTAGTTGTAGAATTTCCACTCAGCCAGCTTTCCTGTGGTTCTGGATGATATCCGTTCTGTCTTTTAGTTGTAGTTTTGAAATTGTTGTGCGAGGCAGCAGTGTAGGTGTTTACCTATGTCGCCATCTTGGCTTCTCTCTGTAGTTAAGTCTTGATTGTTGTTGGTATCACTGAAGGGATTGACCTCCAAGCCAATTGGCTGTGAGGATCAGCTGTGTCATGTCAGGAAAAGTTCTGTGCTGGAGTCAGCCTTATGATACAAGACTTGCAAAATTCCAAAAGCCTCTCTGTTCATCTTGGATGGGGCAGAGTCTCAGGGCTGAGCAGAGATAGCCTTAGCTTCCTATCAGCCCTGCCCTAGGTGGTTCCTGGGTCTCAGTGTCCCTCAGTAATCACTGTATTCCTCTCTCTGTGTATGTGTGCACGCTACCAGACCTCTGCCTTTCCGGATCCCCTGAGTTTCTTTGGTTTCGGGGGACCTGTATGAGTCTGGTTCCCCAGGGTCTTGCCTGAATCTTGAGTTCAGTGCAGTCAGAAGTGGATTTCAGCACAGTTGGAAGGTTCTGTCTCCATCCCACTAGAGAAAGCCAGCAGCACACTCAGCAGTCAGCCATCTGTGTGTGCACTCATGTGCCTCTAGACCTCTGACTTTTTGCGACTCCCCTAAGTTTCTGTGCACTCCTCCCTTTTCACAACAGTCCAGACTCTCTCGTAGGAGTCTTACCCAGAACTGAGGTTCAGTGCAGTTGGATCTGGGTTTCAGTGCAGTCAGAGATTTCACTTTCATTCCCACTAGAGGAAGCCAGCCAGGCACTCTGCTGCCCATCCTATTCACACACGTGTCTCCTACCTCAGCTTTTTGTAGCTTCTCTGTGTCTATGGGCGCCCCTCTCTTTCTAGTTGTAGAATTCCCACTCAGCCAGCTTTCCTGTGGTTCTGGATGATGCCCCTTCTGTCTTTTAGCTGCAGTTTTGAAATTGTTGTGGGAGGCAGCAGTTTAGGTATGCTGCCATCTTGGTTTCTCCCTGTACGAAATGTTTATTCATTTTATTATTTTATTTTATTTTTTAAATAAATCTTTATTGTTCAGTTTATTACAGATGTTCCTCTTCCCCGCCCCCAAAGCTTCGCTCCACCTGATTCCCTCCCCACCCCATAACCCTAACGTCACCATTTTCCTCATCCATAGGTGGAAGATTTTTATCCACTTCCTTCTTATACCCCTCACTCCTACTTTCTTCTGAGAATTGTTAGTCCATTCCCTTTCTATTCCCCTAATTCTATTATATTCACCAGATCATTCTGTTCATTAGATTTTTTTATTAACTTGATTTTTAGATTCACTTGTTGATAGGTATGTATTTGTTATCACTTTGTTGTTCATTATTTTTATCTTTACCTTTTTCTTCTTCTTCCTCTTCTTAAAGAAAATCCTTCAACATTTCATATAATCATTGTTTGGTGGTGATGAACTCCTTTACCTTTTTCTTATCTGTGAAGCTCTTTATCTGACCTTCAATTCTGAATGATAGCTTTGCTGGATAGAGCACTCTTGGTTGTAGGTTCTTGCTATTCATCATGTTGAATATTTCCTGCTACTCCCTTCTGGCCTGCATAGTTTCTGTTGAGAAATCATCTGACAGTCATATGGGTACTCCCTTGTAGGTAACTATCTGTTTTTCTCTTGCTGCTTTCAAGGTTCTCTCTTTGTCTTTTGCCCTTGGCATTTTAATTATGATGTGTCTTGGTGTGATCCTCTTTGAATTCTTTTTGTTTGGTGTTCTGTATGCTTCCTGGACTTGTAAGTCCATTCCTTACACCAGGTAGGGAAAGTTTTTAGTCATTATTTATTCAAATAGGTTTTCAGTATCTTGCTCTCTCTCTTCTTCTGGCACCCCCATAATTCTAATGTTGGTATGCTTGAAGTTGTGCCTGAGGCTCCTTACACTATCTTCACATTTTTGGACTCTTTTTTCTTTTTGTTTTTCTGTTAGGGTGTTTTTTACTTCCTCATATTTCAGACCTTTGATTTGATTCTTGAGGTCCTCTAGTCTACTGTTGGATTGCTGTATATTATTCTTTATTTCAGACAGTGCATGCTTAATTTCTGACTGATCATTTTCCTTTTTTTTTTTTTTTGCATTCTTATTAAGATCCTTGAAGGTCTCACTAAGTTTCTCAGAGTTCCCACTAAGTTTCTTGGTGGTTTGTAGAAGATTCTTGAGTAACCTTATAAATGTAGTTTTGAACTCTATGTTCAGTAGTTCCCTTTCCTCCATTTCTTTCATTCGTGATATGTTTCTTTGTCTCCGCATTTTGGTTGCTTCCCTGTGTTGATGGAGTGGTTTTGTGTGCTAGTTGACCTTTATGGCCTATTAGCTCCACCTCCCCAATCACCTGAGGTGGATACTCTTGGTGTACCACTTTGTGGGCTGGGTTCACAGTCTTGTTGTAGTTAAGCCTTGATTGCTATTGGTACACTGGGTGGAATTGACCTCCAGGCCAATTGACTGTGAGGATTAGCTGTGTCTATTAATGGAAGAACTGCTGTGCTGGAGACACCCCTATGGGGCAGAACTTGCTTCAGTGGGGCTTTGGTGCTCACCGAGTCTGCCTCTTCAGTGTGTTACTTATGTAAGTGAGGAGTTAAAATCTGGTGTCGTCTCACACTGACCTCTAGGTGCACTGGTTCCTGGATCTTCAAGGACGTGCAAGTCAGCTAGTGTCTGAGGCCATCCAGCAGGAGCTCTGCAGACTTCTCCTCTTTGCTTGGAGTTTGGAAGTTTTGGAGTTATCTGACCCAGTTGCAATTTTTTAGGTTAAGATGCCAGAGGGCAGGCCATTCATATGCAAAAGTCACCTCACAGCTGGGTGAGTTTGTAAATTGGGGGGTCGGGTGGGTCTCAGGGAGTGTCTAGGCTAGGGCATGGCAAACAGCAATGGCTGCCAGTCAGCCCTCTCTGCCGCATTCTGTTCTGTGTCTCGTGTCCCTTGTCCCAGTGCAGTAAACAATGATTCCAGTGCACAACTCTGTGAGAGAGCTACCCTTTCTTTCCAACCTGATGGTAGACAGTCCAGCTTCTCCCTGTATGAGTCTGGCTTCCCAGAATCTTGCCAGTAACTGGAGTTCAGAAAGTGTGGAACTTGTAACTCCCTTCCAATTGAAAAACAACAGTGCATGCCATCCCGATTCACATGCCTCTCCATATCTCTGACTTTCTGAGCCTCTGCACGTCCTACCAGGTCTGGATGCACTTTTTTCTTTCCTTCTAGTGGTAAAACTTCCACTCTGCCATCTTTCCCGTGGTTCTAGGGGATAGTTCTTTTGTCTTTTAGTTGTAGTTTTGGTGTGATTGTGAGAGACAGCACATACAGATGTATATCTTATGCCGCCATCTTGCTTCTCCCATAAGAAATGTTTTAATAAGATTTTGTAACTTAATTTTTGCAATATCCTGTTACACATAATCTATATTAGTATATATAAAATTCTAATATGCAATCTATATATATAAAACTCTAATATGCAAATAGTCCAAGTGGCAAAACAACTGAACAAGTAAACAACCAGTAGCTATGATGTGCACTGACCACCAGGGGCCGTGCGTGGAATATGGCAGGCATTAGCAACAGGTGGCAGAGCTTGGAACATTGTGGGCAATAACTGTGGTGGGATGGTGGAGCAAGTGAGCAGCAGTGCCAGACCAAGGTGAGATGCTGGTCACTGACATTGAGGAGAGCCTCTGGTGGTTACTGAAAATTCTTTGGACCCATGTGCTGCATTCCTGCTGGGTGCTCACACCTGCTTCCTTCCACCACTGGAGCCACAGTTTACACCCATTGCTGGTGCCTGGCGCCATCAGTGGGTGCTAGCGGCAGCTGTTGGCCCTGATTGCCCCTTAGGGCTTTTCCATCTCCCCCTGCTCCTAAGGGGCAATTGGGGCAGCAGCTGCCACTTGCACCCACTGTCTGCACTGGCCCCCTTGTACCTGTTGCTGGCCCTAGCCCCAATTGCTCTGTACTGTCAGTGGGTGTGTGTAGCGCTAGTGCCGTCAGCACCTGAGAGTGGTGGTGGCAGGAGTGGGGCTGCCAGCAGACAGGGGACTGGGGGCTGCAGTGGAAGGGGCCAGGCAGGGGGCAGAGGATGGGCTGAGACCCGCCCCTATGCCCATTGCAGCCTCTTGGCCCACAGTTTCTTTCAAGGTGCATTAATTCATGTACTGGGTCCCTAGTTATTAATAACAAACTACAATGTTCACTAATGACTGATTGCTATAATTGTGTTGCATTCATTTCCCCTATGCACCTTATATGCAGGTGTGCCATTTATCGCCACTAATACTAGCAGTGAATATTTTAGGTATTTTAGCAGTCGGTTGTCATGTCACTAGTCTTATACTAACTTGTTTGTTGTGTGCAACAGGAAATATTTTGCTTTCAAAGAACAGGAAAAAGAGGTTTATTTGCATTACACTTTTTAATTTGCACAGTTATTCAGTGCCTGGTAAGTTAATGTTCAAGAAAAAATATTAATTTTTATTAAAATGTCCTATTATTTTGTGTTAACAATTACTCATTTATTTCAGCCGTTTGTATTCAGCATGTCTTTATTGAAATAAATCTAAGTTTCTACAAAAATTTAAACCTTGTTTATTTGGCCTTTAAGTTTGACATGCTTGCTGAACAATCCCAATGTCCCTAATTTACCCCAGAGCCTTACTTTACTCACCTGTTGTTAGAGGGGACGGGGAGAGTTGACCTCAAGGGCCTGTTTGCTCTGACCCTGGATGATTTCTACCTCTTCCTGGTTGTGGAAGACAGAATAGAACATGCCAAGAATGAAGAAGCCCACCCTCAGGCCTTGGGCTGGCTGCAACAGGGAGCTCTGCCAGTGCTCTTATTTGAAAGACGTAAGTTGAGATACTCCCAGACCTTGGCCAGTCTCTCACTGGATTACAGCTACTGGAAGCTCCAAATCCTATACCTCCACCATTCAAAGCAGCCACAGTGATTAACAACAGAAAAGCTGGGGAAGGGGGTTTGTCAGGCAGGAAATAAACACTTTTTGAGAACCATCAAATTAATTTTCCCTTGAAAATCAGTACCTAAGAGTGAGTGTGCCCTTAATCATCTAACTGATCCTTTTCTGCCTACTCTCTCTTCCAAATCTCAGTTATTATATGAATGTTCAGTGGGTTTGGAATTGTTACAGATTAAAAATGGCATAAGATTTTTGGATAAGAAACACTAAGTTCTAGAGCTTCCAGAGAACTCTTAGAGAGGAAGAATGTGGAAAGCACTTTAAACCAGTCCTGGCTGGCTGCCTGCTCTGAAGCCTAAGGTTGCACCTGGACTTACAGACACATTATGGATGGCACCCATGGGGAGCTCAGCCAGGAGAGGGGTGGATTCAGTTGTTCTGACATGCCTTTTAGAGCTTAAGGACATAAGGAAAGTGAGACCCCCAAAAGACCTTTGGACTAAGCCATATATGGTTTCTGGCTCCATCCTGCCTGGGAATACAAAATTCTGAGAGGGCCTGAGCCAACCACAGACCTAAGGAAAAAGGTACTCATGTTCTCCAATGACCTACCAGGCCTGTCCACCCAATTAATCCTAGGAGAATTCTGGTTAGCTCTTTGGAAGCCTAGGCTTTCCTCACAGTTTGGCTATATATAATCTGATCTTTAGACACTCCTCATTCTGCTCACAAAATCCTGCTATGCTGTAACCAATATGCATCCTTAATTCATTGATGACTTTATAAGGAGCACAAGTACTCTCAAAAACTTAGATTATGACGAACAGTTGATTGGTGACTTCAGTTTAATCTCCTGGGAATGAATGTAATACATGGGCATCTTGTTGGGCCTTATCTCTGCCCTTACTATGGAATGAGGCAAAAGTGACCAATAAGAGAGTTGTTGAAAGAAACCTGAAAAGGAACCTTGAACCCCTAAATGCAAAAGATCAGGGGTGGGGGTAGTTGGATTCCCACTTCATTGTCAGGAAAATAAGATCACTACTAAAGTTTTAAAAAGGGCTCTTTCAGGAGAAATAAAATAAGAGATGAGGCAAGACATATTTATAACAATTATTTGTGTTGCTCATGTGAGCTTTTGGCCTCACCTACCTAGGAATTTTCAATAATGGTCCCTTCAAAAGGAACATTGATTCTTTGCAGTAAATGAAGCCAGAGTGTTCAATTCTTAGTAACCCTCTAAGTCCCTGCCTTCTGAATTTGACCTCCGAGCTTCAAGTGTGAAATGCTTGAAAGAGCAGGTTGGAAGCTGTAAGTCTTTTCTTGTTTCTGAGATATTCTTTTGATATGAGAACCACTGTGCATTTGAGGCTGAAGAGAATCCTCATACTGACAGGTAGGATCCTCCTTAAGTCAAGTGGTGCTAAGTGGTTACAAAGGCTTCAGAGAGCCAAGGGCTTCCCACTATTGTGGGGCAAGCCTTAACACTCTCCAGGAATTGATATCCTCACATTGAAAATTTGGTGGTTGATTTTTCAAAAATCTCTAATGGATATATCAAGCTATTTAAAACACTTTCCTGCCCATTCACTCCAATGATCCTCAAGATAGGCCAGAGAGTAGACAGTAAAATGTAATATATATTTTTTCCACTTATAATATAAGTTTAAAGTGATAAATGTGAGGATTTGATATATGTGTATATTTGAAAATGATTACATAATAAATTTAGCAAACATCCATCATTTCACATAGATACACATTTTTTTCTTGTGATGAAAACTTTTAAAATCTAGTGTAATGTTCTGGTTAATACTTTAGCTGACCTGATGATAGACAGTGAGATGCTGTTGACTAAAACTTTTCCAGTTTTCCAAAATTTTCTCAAAAGTCATGTGAGGCAATCATGCTAGGGCAGTGGTCGGCAAACTGCGGCTTGCAAGCCACATGTGTACACAAGATTTATCCATATTCCCAGAATTAAAATACAGTGAGATACACTGAACTGAAACATATTGTGAATGCATAGAATCCTTCATCCTTCTTTGATGGTTTAGTATTCTGATTGCTCTAAGTAGGAAATTCATTTAGAAATGTAGACAGGCTTGTGGCCATTTAGAAAGAGTCCTATTTTTTGCTGTTGTTCCTAAAACATATTTGTGTATTTTCAACTGTAACCATAAACAAATCTTAGAAAATTGTGAGTTAAAATTTTCATGTTAATAACATGACAAAAAACAATGCTATATTATTCTAAGTGAGCTCTAGATTACTAATGAATGCTCCATTAGTAGTAGGTCAGACTTGATGATAGTTTTACATTTGGCTGGTGCTCGGTGGCCTTGCTGTATGGATGTGACCATCTATGGTACCAGTTGTCTGAGAGAAAGTGAGTAGTTTCCACCCCATTTGCCAGAACTGGGGCCACTCAAATTGACATTCATTCCACCAACATTGTCTGTGATGTTGCCGTGTGTGACAGGTACAGCTTTGCGCTGTGGGAGATCTCCAGGTGAATGGTCTAATTGACTGCAAGCCTGAGATACACTTTCTTATTTGGAATTCCCTATCCCCCAGAAGCTTCTCCTGTTGCAGGTATGGTGTCAGGAAGGCTATAGGGGAAGGATGCACTATTTTAGATTTTCCAGTAGGTTAAAATATTGCTCCTATCAATCGACAAAGTATTATAATGGTAAAAGTAAGTGTAATCAGCCATGTAAATAATTCATTCCTATTTGTTCTGTAGTAATGTAAAAATTCAAAACAATTGCATTAACAGAGCAAATAAAAGCCACCTCCTCCATTAAATCTGAATAATCTGTGCCCTGCCCTCGCCTCATGTTTTTTTTTTTTTTTTGTGTGTGTGTGTGTGTCTTGTTATATATACCTCTGCTTGTTCAGGATAAAGTAAAATATTCAGATCCTCAATTGTGGAAACACATAAGTAAGCAGTGTCTACGATACATTCAAAAAGAGACTTTTCGTTTCCAGTAAGACAATATTTGGTGCCCTGGGTAAGATAAAAATGTGTGCAGCAAATTTATTCAAGTACAAAATGAAGGTTACTTATGGGACTGATCATATTTTCAGAGATAGAATGCTTCCTACCACCTCTCTTAGTGAATTCATTCAATTCTGGGGTAGTTTTCATGAACATGTTGGCTTAGGGGCTGGGGTGTGGGAGCTGCTTCCCTGCCTTCCCGGAGGAAAAAGCACAAAGGGGGTTACCTAATTCCTCTGTGGGAGTTTTATCTGCCTCCTGAGTGGTTCGGTGTAGGCCTATGTCTAGACTGATTACAAAAGCACCAGCAAAACAAAATAAATACCTAACATCTTACAGAAAAGGCACGAAACCAAACAGTATGAGTGAGGAGAACAATGCCTCTGTTGTGACAAGGAGTCTTCATGAGGCTGATGGAATTCCCGCACCTCGGGTTCCAATTTGTAAGGGCAACATTAAACATCTCAAAGCAGGTCCTGGCTTGAACACATTAATTTGAGAAGGCAATGTGTTTTGTTAGATAAGGGATTTTTTTTAAAAACTGCCACGAGGATCAAAATGAAGATCAGTATTACTAACTCTGTATGGGTACAGATTTCAGGAAACGGTCTTGACTCCGGCTAACTACTGTAGCCATTTATTCATTCTGCTTTTTCAGGATGACAAGGTATGTATAATGTGTTGGAAAAGGTTCTGATTGAGTCAGTCCTGACTTTTCACTTACCTTGCTGTGTGACCTTCTGCAAGTATCTTAACTTTTCCAGGCCTCAATTTCTATATCTGTAAAATGTGAGGGTTGGAGTTGATAATCCATCTCTATGTGTTCAAGATTCCAACCAAGCAGAATAAATATAATAAATACATTGTCTAATGGTAATGAAAACTGGATTTTCTTCTAAAAATTATAATTATAATCTGTCCAAAAGTGCTCTTAAATATGTTGTCTCAAACTGAAGCTGCAGTTAAATGATGGGTCACTTCAGAGTCACCTCCAAAATGTTTAAACTGATATATAATTGGGTGGCAGATATGTCATGTAATTGAAGGTATATTTCTTTAGCCAGTAGTTTCAAGTGGTCTGAGGTACAACTCTTTGACTGATTATTTGTTCATTGACACCATATATATTTATTGAACACCTAATATATGCCAGGCACTGGAGATAAAATATTTCTCCTGAAGTTCTATGCTTTCCTCTTTCTCTTTCCCTCCTTCCTTTCTTTCTATGAGTTTGGGTTTGTTTGTGACCTCAGGTGCAAAGTGGTGACTTAAAGTTACTGCCAGTTCATGGTATATTATCAGAGTTGGTCCAGACAAGATTCCTTTTTTGTTTTGTTTGACTCATTAATTTATTCTTTTTTAACTCCAAGTTCCACTCCCATTCCCCTCTGTGCAAAGGCAACTGCTCTAATGTGGTTAATGTCTATCTTTTAGTGTGCATATCCTATCTAATAAAGAGTAACCTGCAAATTGATCATCACTCCAACACACAGGATGGCTGCCCCCATGTGGTAAAGGATGGCTGCCCCCATGTGGACACAAAATGGCTGCCCCCATGTGGACACAAGATGGCCACCATAAGATGGCCAGCAAGGGAGGAAAGTTGGGAGGGACAGGCCTGCAAGGGAGGCAGTTGGAGGCAATCAAGCCTGCAGGGGAGGGCAATTAGTGGTGACCAGGCTGGCAGAGGAGGGAAGTTGGGCATGACTGGGCCTCCAGGGAAGGGCAGTTTGGGGGAGGACTAGTCCTGCAGGGGAGGGCAGTTAGGGGCAATCAGGCTGGCAGGGGAGTGGTTAGGGGGTGATGAGGCTGGCAGGCAGAAGTGGTTAGGGGCACTCAGGAAGGCAGGCAGGCGAGCAGTTGGGAGCCAGCAGTCCTGGATTGTGAGAGGGATATCCAACTGCCTGTTTAGGCCTGATTGTGGGATCAGGCCTAAACGGGCAGTCAGACATCCCTCAAGGGGTCCCAGATTGGAGAGGGTGCAGGTTGGGTTGAGGGACCCCCTCCCCCCCCCCGTGCATGAATTTTGTGCACTGGGCCTCTAGTATTTTTACAAAATGTGTAGTCTTCTGTGAATATATCTTAATTTATTATAATGAGATGCTATGTAGCCTATCCAGTTTCTTGCCATTTTTACCCACAGTGATTTTAAAATATATCTGTACTATTGGGTATACATATAGTTCATTGTTTCTGGCCACTACACAGGTCTCTGTGGACCTCCACATTGTACCTCTCCTCTCTTGCATGGACAAGCACCCAAGTGTCCTGCAATTCCCATGATGACAAGTAATACAACAATTAACAGCCTTGTGCATGTCCATTATGGACCTGTCACACTGTTCTGCCTAAGACACTTTCTCCCCTTTGTAACCTGGATAATTTCTCTACTTTATTTAAAAGTGGGACAATTTTTATCCTTTCTTCTACACTTCTGACCCATTGTTTATAAATTTTACCCCATTCTGCTCTCCTGTGCAGCCCATGTACACTCCTGTTATAGTGTTTACATATATTGTATTATAATTTCTTGTTTCTTTTTCTCAATAGATGTGAAACCCCATGAGAACAGGGGCTATGTCTGTCTCATATGCTGTCTCTCTAGTTGATGACACAGTCTTGCCCAAAGCATTGCTCAATAAATACTTGTATAATGAATACTGGTTTCATTAAACATTTATTAAACACCAACTGCATGCCAGCCCTGTGTTCTGTTTTTAAAGTGAATCTTTCAAAGTCAGTACATTTATTTTAAAATATACAACAGTTATTAGGAAGCATTGAGCTTATTATTATTATTATTATTATTATTATTATTTTGTTCCTTGGCAAACCTTCTATATCTACGTAAATTAGTGTTGTATCCTTTTAAGAGGTACAGTTGCCTTACATTTTCTAGAATTTTTCTTTGGGAAAAGAACCCTCCATAGTCAATAGCACATTCTTTGGATTCTTCTTAGGAAGGTCTTTATTTCTTGAAGGCACATTTGATTTTTAGAAGCAGCTTAAAGCCACTTGGCAGCAAATCTAGTGAATGATGTGGGTGATCAAGCTGAAGAACATTATTTTGTTTCCAAACAAGGTGTGACTATAAATAAATGAGGCTGATTTTCCTGTATGGTACATATACTGGCTCAACATTTTTTAAAAGAGCAATTTAAAAAATGTTGTGGCCTTGGCAAGAGGAAAATTTCCATCCTAGTACATCATCATCCCTCTCTGGTATGTGGCGCACACGCATGCACACACACAAACACACACACACACACCACACTTTATATAGTGCCTGGCTCAAAATATAGACAAGTAAAATCAAAAGCCCTTGGAATTCAGTTTTGAAAAAACCAATTATACAAGTATGAGATGGAAGAGATCTGGCTTGGCAAACATTCTTGCAAAAACAACGGCGTGTGTGAGTGGATGGTGTTTCAAATAGCCAGAAGCTCATCATTCATGAAGAGGGTAATGTGGATTCCAAGCAAATATCTCCATTCTGGGACTGCTCTGGTAGAGATCTTGGGGATCTGTAGGACAACTGATCCACTGAAGCAGGGCATAAGGAGCTAAACGAGCTGTTTAGAAAGGATAGGTGTTTGCAAGGATATAAATAAAAACTTTAATAGTAAATATCTATTATGGAATATTTAATAGTAAATATCTATTATAAGGTATGGAATTATTGAGTAAATATCATTTTAATATGTTTTTATTGGTTGCAGAGTAAGGAAGGGTTAGGGGGAGAGAGAGAGATAGAAACATCAATAATGAGAAACATTGATTGGCCATCTCCCACATGCCCCCAACTGGCAATTGAGCTTGCAACCCAGGCATGTGCCCTGACCAGAAATTGAGCAGTGACCTCCTGGTTCATGGGTCAACACTCAACCACTGAACTGCATTAGCCAGATAGTAAACATTATTTTAAAAACTTTATGATAAAATTTTTATTGCCTGTATATATTTCTTTTGAAAAAATGCAGTTGACAAAAACTAGAGGCATCAAGCAATGAAATAAGCTGTGTTGAGACCTAATATGACCTCTCCTAAGGTGATAATCAAAGATTGTGGGATGTCCTTTGCAGTCTAAGGATTTGGTGTATTATTCGGTGATTTAACCTTGTTCAAGTACCAGAGTTGAGCTGTTGGAGGTTCACATGTGCATCCAGTGAGAAAGAGGCCTGGAAACTTCCAACAAGGTTGGGCAACTTCCAAGCTGCCAAGCCTATTGTAACATATTTATGTGTAGGAAGTTTAAATCAAAAAGCAGAATAAACACTTCAAAGATGAAAGCTACCAACTAGCAGTGAAACTAGATTCTGAACTAGAGGCATAAAACTAGAGGGACAGGAAAAAAACATGGATAAAAAGCTAAAAGATACAGGTTATTGAATAAAGTAAATGTCAATAAGAGATGGTGAATTTTCCAAGTTTTATTTTTTTAATGTACATGATTATTCATTTTAATCCCAACTATTTCGCTGAAGACAACAGGTCATAGATATTACAGAGAAGTTGTCTTCTGCCCCTCATCACTAAGGCTGAATGGATAATAGCTGGCAGACAGTGTTCCAAGATAGGAAAAACACTGCTTGGTTCATGTTCTGGGAACTGAAGTATATCAAATATGATATTATTCTAGAAAAGTCCTGAGAGGCATATGGGAACAGCATTCTTATGACACCAATGCTGGACGAAGGGACTAGCACTTCTTTTCAGAATCAATGGTGGCACAAAATCAGAGCAACAGTGAGGTTAAACATCTTATCCTGATTCTCCATTTTAGAAGAGGAAACTGAGGTCTGGAGATAGGAAGTGAATAAGAAGTATGTGTAAAAACTGACAATCTCCTTTAAAATGGACTTCAAAACAGTTCTCTCCTGCTTGCAGTTGTAAAACCTGGTCTTAGAGCCACAGATTTTTTTTTTGCCAAATAAAATAAAAACCTTCCTGCCCTGGCTGGTGTGGCTCAGGTGGTTGAGTGTTGTCTCAGGTACTGAGAGGTCACTGGTCCCATGTTAGACTCCTGGTCAAGTCACATACCTGGGTTGCTGGCTCAAACCCCAGTAGGGGGTCTGCAGGAGGCAGGTGGTGGATGTTTCTCTCTCTCCTTCTCTATTTCTCTTTCTAAAAAAAATAAATAAAGACATATTTAAAAAAAACAAAACCTTCCTATAGAATGTCAGGGACAGTTATTAGGTGATAACTGGGCTTTAGATCCTTCTAATGGTCTGGTACTGTTATAATATCATACCAAGTCCAAGGAGCAAACCTTTCCGGTATTTAGATTTTATGAATCAAAGAACAAAAGATTCTTATAATTCCCAGTTAAATACAGAAATGATGATGTTTTAAAAGAGAAAGAATTTCCTTTCAAGTCTTACCAACTGCTACAAATCATTGTAACCATATTAACAAACAAAACTAATTGTAGTTTTAATTTCAACAAAACCAACTGAAGGAAATACTAAACTAAATATTTTCATTTTGTGTTTGTGAAAACTTCTGCAAAGGATGAAAATGGATATTGGAAACCTGTGCTCTGTAGGAGACCCTGAGAGAAATGTGTTGGTGACAGCAGGAGCGGGGAATGATAAGTTGTGAGAAATTATACCTCCTGCTTCCCACATGGTGACCCCGTGCCATTGGACAGAAATCAGAGATCCTGGCTGGGACCACCTCCTAGAATCAAAGAGGACTTCCCATTCCTGTCTTTGACCTTTGCTCAAACTTCTTCACTCTGCCTCACCCTCTCTTCCTCATACTTATTCAGCTTCTCTGATCCCTCAGGTGGGAGTTGAGATCCTACTCTATTAGATTAACCAAAGAATTTATATGCATAACTCATGAATACAGACAATAGTGCAGTGAAGGCCTGGGTGGGATAGAGGGTGCGAATAGGTGAAAATAGGGGGACACCTATAATACTTTCAATAATAAAGGTAAATTTTTAAAAAATGGATCTTAGTTTGCTAACTACCAAGAAAAAACTCAACAGTGTTTTTATTGACCTGTCCTGGCAAATGGACAATATACTAGGCTTTATAAACAATGGCAAGTTGGTTATTCCAGAGGTTCTTTGACAGCAGAATGTCCAAATATCAGCATAGTGTCATTGTTGTTTGTAATATTATGTGTGTAAAAGAAAATTTAGGTAATTATACTGGGTTTACAATTGACAAAAAAAACTGGTGTGTAATTTGTATTGGTGCCAGACCTTCAGCTCTGTGAAAGCAAGGATCAAATCTGTGTATTTTTTTCTATTGTCTCCAGAATCTGACACCCAACAGGTATGAAAAACCTA
Organism: Lasiurus borealis; assembly: GCA_004026805.1. Taxonomy (NCBI): domain Eukaryota; kingdom Metazoa; phylum Chordata; class Mammalia; order Chiroptera; family Vespertilionidae; genus Lasiurus; species Lasiurus borealis. The sequence continues at coordinate 61,283 of PVJN01004970.1, read as the reverse complement.
GTTGCTAAATAAGCAAATGTTGAAAAAGCCCACCTAGAGCCAAGAGTGAACATTGTTTCCTAGAAATCATGGATTTCCTGGTGACAACCTTTGCAATCTAACCCAGGGCCACTGCTGGCCCTGCCATGTAGCAGCCCCAGGAGAAGTATGACAGAGAACAAGCTGAGACACAGCATGAAGCTTGGGTAATGATTTGTTTGCATTGTTTGGATCTATTTCTCTGGTTTTGAAGATGAGGGAATATCATTCATGCAACTGTACATGACCCAAACAGAAGATTTCTATTTGGGCAAAGCACTTGCAGAAAAGTGAAATTTATAGAGACAGTGGAACTTTTTGAAATGCCTTTAATTTTTTAGACAAGACACTCTAACCCAATGTTTCAAAATGGAGATTATGCATTGGGTATATGTTGGGAGGGAGTGGCTTTCACTGGGGTTTGGGACCAGGATTAATACACACATTAGGCAGGTAGGTTTCAAGGTCCCTGTGGGCAACTAATGAGATTTTCTTATGTTGAGTGAGAAGGAGGAAAAACAATACATAGTCACCATATATGAGAGCTTACAAAAAAAAAGACCCAAAGCATTTTGATTTTTGACGTTTATTTACTTTTTTTTTTCCAAGGAAATCCATGCAAAGAGAAAAAGAGAAAGAGAGATACACATGGTAACCATGTTCTAGCAGCCAAACAGGAAAACAATTTGGCACAACTTACTTTTTTTTCGTTACAAAAGGACAATCTATACTACCACTAAAATGTACCTGCCTCACAAAAATACCATTTCATTTCAAAAAACATAACACATGGTTAGTCTTCTACTTAATGGCTAGAGGAGGCATATGAGATTACAAAAAAATATAAAAAAAAATAATATGGTGGTTCCTTTTTATAGCGGGAGACCACAGGGTGCTGAAGGGCAGCACAGGTGCTATGCACTACAAAGTTAGTTCACCAGAAAGAAAATGCACACCACATAGATTGCCAAGCTGGTCAGAACCTTCAGGGCAAAACGGCCATTCCCACCGTTGCGAGAGATGACTATCTCATTGTCATTCTGATCCACATGTTGCTTGCTTCCAGGAGTATCGTCCACATCCAGATCATAAGCCAGTTCTGCCAAAAGTAAAGAAGAATTTTAAATACAGGATTACCAACATTATTAGGTGTACACTATTCATGACTCAAGCACTTGTCTGGAATGCTGGGAAGGAGAGCTGCCAGGGGATGGGAAAATGTATGTGGGGGAGACAGATGAATGAGATAGCTACAGAGGCTTCTTCCAGAGATCGTACCAACAGGGAGCAACCTGGCTGTTCCCCTCTCCACTGGGGCTGCATCCATACCCTGTGATGCACATTGGGCCTTTGCAACATCTCCTCCCTGGCAAAGCTCTACTTGAAAGTCATTTTCACCAGATCTCACTGGTATCAAAATCTAAAGTACAGTGTGGATGACTACATGTGTCTCTTTGTGTGTATATGTATGTTAATGGGGGAGGGGATATTTTGGACTCTCAGTGCAGCTTTCCTGGGTCCTGCACTCCATACAGATCCCCTCCTGGGAATCTTGCTTTACAATTAAGGATAGGGTAGTTTGTCATTAAAAGGTGTTTTATTTTTCCCAAACATTTCTTCATTTATATATATGGTCTTTTCATCACCTCTAAAAAAAATCCAGAGAAAGTTAAATTGATTTAATACATAAGATTTAAACTAATAGTAAGCAAATTAAGACTAAGGAAATGTTAATGGGTAAAGGATCTTCCTCTCTAACTGCCTACCGTTTATGATATGTTCACGATTCTGAAAAAGACGTTGGGATATTGGGGTTGACCTGATGAGAAAGTTTCTTAGAAGGCAAATCTAAGTAGATAATGGTTTGTTAGAAAATTCAAGTTGGCTCAAGGCTCAGTTTCTTTCATATTTTCTTTCCCAGATTTAGAGCTCAAATCTACTCCGGAGGCTTTTTTAGCCTCAGTCACTCATGTTTCTATTTCAATAGCGTGTGGAGGTGATGTGATGTGAGCAATTTTACCAGCCAACTGTCCTGTGGCCAATGGACCTGGAAAGAGCCCTTGAGGACACTGAGATACATAGTATCAGGCACAGAGGAAATGACTGGCATTTTATAAATGGAAGGAAGGAAAAGGAAGGAAGAGCTCCTCTTACAGGGGATGAAGTAGTAAGTCACAGGAAGAAAAGTGGAGACTCAGCTGGTCCAGGATGAGTTTAGACTAGGGCACAGGATCAGGGTGGCTCCGAGGCTGACACTGGTTAGAGCAGGCAGTAAGGTGAAGGTGGTCAAAACTAGGGGGGATTACATAGACAGCAATACTATTTTCCAAAAGGGTTATTGCAGTTTATAATGCCAGCAATGACGAAGGAATCAAATTTACTGTGCCTCAATTGAAAGAGAATATTGTGGTCAGTGTATGATATCACAGGGTTTCTTTAATTTGCATGTACTTGAATTATTTGTACTGAACAACGTTTTCTATTTTAGTTTACTAATTATATTTCTCAATACATAATAGTTCATATATTTTTGCCTTTTTACCTAATGGGTATTGACATTTTCCCTATTAATTGAAAATATGATTGAATTGTTTGAGTATGTTATTCAATGCAAATATTTTATTGTGTTGTTAATCATAATTATTTTTCATGGCTGTATAAAAAAATGACTTTATAACTTTTAATATGCATAAATTTGACTCTATTTTGCTCCTCTAAAGCTGAGAAACTTTTTCTTCTTGAAAGCAATAATAATTAAAATAAAAATTTCCAGGAAACCCTCTTAGCCAGGGAAAAGCAACTCAACAGACTATAATCTAGATTCTCCCTTTCCCTAAAATAAATACAAAGAAAATAAAAAGAGGCAAAGAACAAAGAGCAACACTTTACTTAGAAATCAGACCTCTTTTTCTGAAAGGTGAACTATGCAGAGCACACAGAAAAGGCTGAGGTCAGCTGTCACTCGGTAAGGATAACACAGGCTTAAGTCATGATCAGATTTCATCAAAATTGAGAACACATATGGTTATATCTGTTGAAAGACAGCCTTGGGTGTCACAGAAACATCTCAACTTAAATGAATAGAAGTATTTTTAGGATTTACCAGAATGAGAGCACTCTCAGAATCATTTTCCGATTCCTTTTCTGGATATTCCCCTTTCCCAACATTAAGATGAAACAACATCTATTAATGTTGCCACTAAGCACTTGTACTATTTATCTTGCTCTTCAAATAATCTGCAAGCACTAAATAATAGTATTATAGCAGTTAAGGTAAACCAGTTATCTTGATTCCAGCAGTTTCTAATCCTTTTGCCACCAAAGACTTCTTTTGTTCTTTCTATCTCTTGGATCCTATGTTTTGAAATAATAAAAATGATTACCCACTATCAAGTCCTCATTGTGTGCCAGGTACTCTACTAAACTATTTATATGTTATCTCATTTAATTAAACCTTCTAAACAATGTCAGGAGGTATTATAAATCCCATTTTAAATATGAGAAAGATCAAACTCAGGTCAGTTTCCCACCCCCCCCCATACTGAGACAGTGTGTAAATCATGGAAGTTCTATTTGAATGCAGGTCTTACTCTGAACCTCATATGAAGCTATACCATCTCTTGGAAAAAAATGTATACTAAACAGACTACAGTGATTAAGCATTAACAGACTCCTTGAAAAAAAACTTTATTAGTGAAATACATACTACCAGAACTCAGGAACCAACACATAGTTCAAACTGGGTTTCTTCCTCTGCACCTTCAAATGAGTCTGGCCACCAAGCTGGCCAAGGGAAGGATAAAAAATTTCTACAGCATAATTTGGGACTTTACCAAGAAGCCAAGGGATGGAAGAAACACTGGACATAACACCTAGTAGGATATTCCAACAGTTTAGTGGCAAAGGGAAGCTGCATCAGATGAGGCAGCCCAATAATTATTTTGAACCAATATCAAATTTATTTCTATAAACAATATTTAAAGACAATTCTCTTGCTCTGTATTTATTAAAATATTCAGTTGTATAAAAAATAAAGTAGCATTGACACACACACACACACACACACACACACACACACACACAAATAAAAAGCAAGAGAAAAGTCAGTGTTTCCACATAAAACTGATCACATACTTGATTAAGTAGTCTTATTAAGCTTTGTGAAATACTGAGAAGACCTCTGCGTTTGAGAAGCCAGAATGGGAATTATCATATCAGTTCTATTTCCCTGAAGAAAGCAGCAATGATGGCCAGGGCCATTAGATGCCCCAGGTACAAAGTCGGGTCAAGTCTTCTACCTACAAAGGGCCCCGAGAACTATTCAGAATGACACATTGCTATGCTTTCTAATCTGTGGCTACAGGTTTCTTGAAGCTCCCCATTTAGTAGCAGCAAATATATTCACCCAATCCAATAGCCAAGTTCCTAGGGCTCATATTAATGGGAATTCCAGCAAATACACACTCTCGGCCTAGGCCACCATCACGAAGATTAGAAACGAAGGGGACAATTTAGCAGAGGAAGCATTATGGGAGATAGAAGAAATACGAGTTTTGGTCAAATATAAATTTGGGCACTCTAAAACAGGGAAAATCCAATCCAATTTAATTCAACAGGCTTAAAGGTAGCCTATTATGTCTCAAGCATTAAGCTAGAAGGTTGGAAAAAGACTTAGTATTTGCCTTCAGGAGTCCCACACACCAGCACTCTAGCAATGGAAATAGACTAATAGACAAATCTACTTGGAAGAATGTAGAAATGGCACAGATAAATGCATAAGCAAAATACCACAGGGATAGAAGGGTGATATAAAAATTCCAAATAGAAGGATCTAGGAAGGTTTTTTTCTTTTTGAACAGTTGGACTATAATTAATACCATGAAGTATGGGTGGAATTATGGCAGGGCTGATGAAATGGTTATTCATTTTACGCAGAGGGTTCAGCTTGGGCAAAATCACAATATAAAAAAATTATCTGTAGGGAATACTTAATAGGAACAAGTAGCCTCTATGTTGGAAGGGAGCATAAAGTATACATTGTTGTGAGGTGTGTGTGTGTATATCTGTACTGTGTTGTGGGTGATAAAAGATAAGGCAGGAAGGACAATTAATAGATAAATCATGGTAGATTAAGAATGCTAAGACTATTTTGTGGGCATTGGATTTGAAGTAATGAAACGACATTCTGGTTTGTGTTTTGTTAGAAAAATCATTGCTAACAGTTTGGAGGACAGCCTTAAGTGGGAGAGACTTGTCAGACATCTTGTCTTGGAAGAAAGAAGCCTGTGGGAACAGTATCTGGGGATTAGACAGTAGCAAATATGATTTAAAAAAACCTGACAAAGCTAAATATACACCAAACCCAAAACTTTCTCAGTTTGATACAAACCAGATGTACTAGAGGAGCCACCACAAACCATTTTCTTTTAAATAATTCAGATTTAATGTTCATCGGTGATTTTCCAGAACATATCTTGGTTGTATTAGGTACATAATGTAAAATGCACATAAAATATTTCTGGCTTGCAGTTGATTATCAGTGAGAAACTTTTAGACCAGCAAGAGTTTTCTAAATCCAAATATCTGCTTCTATTTGTAATCAGTTTAACTATGCCCAGAGGGTAGGTCCAAGAATCTGTACTGATTACACACACAACCCTGATTCTCATTTTGCCGTGTCTTCTGTGTTGCAGATTAGATAAACCCTTTAACATAATTATCAGTCATTAAGGTCTGCAATTTATGTTGGAAGTTTTTTCTGCTTTTTCTGTTAGGTAAAGTACTCAGTGTGGAACCCTCTACTATTATTCACTAACTTGATGGCGTTCCTCAAGAGGCTACACCAGACTTACTGTGTCATTTGTCGGTCATTATCCACTCCTCTGGGACTCAGTCACTTCATCTGTTAAATAAGGATGTTGGACTGGATGGACTCTAAATTTCCTTCTAGTTTTATTTCTCTCTGATTCCATGACTCTCAGGGATACAATTTGCTACAGGCTGCAATCATTTCTCTGCCCACACCAGCCAAGGTAGCTGCCTCCAGCAGAGCCTCCATCAACAAATAGGTTCAATCAGGTGCTTCTCGGAGTTTTTCTGGTGGTCATCATCAGTTACCAAATTTTGAATCCTCTTTTCTTCTTTAGCCATTCTAATATTGGATAAGAGACACCAGCAATACATAAGCCCATGCTGGATATCATTTTCTTTAAACCCTGGCCTAATAATTTCCACTGAGGCCAGTACACACAGTTTTTGAGGGAGAAGTGACTGGACCTGAGGATCATTAAGCAGTCATGCACAGGCAGCCAAAGAAGATCTCCCAGCCAGTGAGACCAGCCTTTGTTTGGGTCCTTACAAAGCCAATGAGGTCTTAAGCATATATGTAACTAGAGGCCTGGTGCACTGTGCGCAGTTAGGGTCTGGCTGGCTAGTCCCAATTGGAGCCTATCAGGCTGGGCTGGCTGGGGGAAGGATATGCCAGAAGTTGGCCGGTTGGCCCTGTCCCCATTTGGGGTGGAGTGTGATTGGGGGCAGGGCCAGCCGGGGGCGGGGGAGGCTTCAGGCTGGCCTGGTCAAACTCCCAGATGAATTCCTAGTCCAGGGGACAATTTACATATTAGCCTTTTATTATATAGGATAGGAAGCAGAGCTCATGGAACCAAGGAGGGTATGCATTGCTCTAGGGAAACAATTTTCAAATGATGTGCCACAAAAGGCACATTGATGTGCCAGAAGAATTTTTAAAACATGCAATGCTCGACTATTTAGTCAGGGGCACTGACCTATTTTCTCTTAGATTGTCAAATAAAAAAAAAATGACAACAGAAAACACACAAATAGCCATCTGGTATGAATGAATCAAAATTATACCTATTTTTAAATCAGATTGACAGAAAATATAGCTTTTGGTGGTGCCACAGAACGTTAGTAAGTAGTTTATGTGTGCCAAGAGATGAAAAAGGTTGAAAATCGCTGCTCCACAGGGCCTCACCCTCACCAGCAGGCTGACTTCACAGGGCAGTCTGAAAGAAGAACTGCTATCAAAATGCCAGGGGATAGAATGCTGCTGTTGAGCCAAACACGGGGGTTTCTTCCTTGCCAAGCTTGTACCAGCAGATGGCTTCAATCTGGTCCCAATATAGCAACAGAGCAATACTGCTATCCCTGTGTTTTGCATTTGCTGTGTACAGTTGGCCCCCAAGACATGAATATGCGAAACCTTCAGTACATTACTTGGCAGACCCCAGAGGCTGAAACTGAGGAAATCTCGGGAGAAATTATGTTCATTGCACTACTGCTCACTCTGCTGCCCATTCCCACAGAAGCCCTTGGGCTCTGCTATTCACATATTAATCCCATACAGATCTTGGTTTCATTGTCTTATCCTCCTTCATGCCATACCAATCCCCCCGCTCCTATGTGAACTTGCAGGTGTGAAATGACTACCTGGACTTGAAAGCAGAAGAAAGTGACTTTGTGAATGACCCTTGAGTTTCTGAGAGTCTAGATTTTCTTCTTCAGAAATAAGATGAGGAGGGGACTTGCACAGTTGTGGCTTCTGGTTTTTAAGTAGTCTAATGGGACTCCTTTTAGAATGGGCCCATTTCATTACGCACCTTTGTGACAAGTGAGCTGCCAATCTTGCCTAATAAACGATCATAAATCCTGGGAATAATACAATTGCTGCTGAAAGAGGGTTGGGGCTGTGAGATGCTCACTTCTTTGTTTATAGCTAAATTTAGCTTGCAAACATCCTCAATTACAACTATGGTATGTTGAAAGAATACAATGGCTCTTCTCATTAGTATAGCCATGACCTCGGTTATTATAGGTCTCTGCTTCTCAATCTGGGGTATGTATATCTTCAGATTATACTACAGTAAGTTGTGAGTACACGAAGCCATGGCATACTTCTTCCTAGGGATTCAGGGGGGAAGCACACTATTTTATACGAAAACATGCAAGGCCTTATGATAATGCACTATTTTCAAGCTCATTTAAGACTTTATAAAGTGTTTCAGGTTAATTAGGACTTTCAGGCAATACCCCAGATTTTTAGGAGTAGGTGTTCACTATCTGTCTGCACTGATGTATAGAGTTACTTATATGAAAAGGTCCTAAAAGTACTGTTAGACAACTTGTTAGGATCACCTAGGCTTTGCCAACGCCCAAATTGGATAACTTAACTCACAAGTCCCTTATTAATGACTTAAGGTTGCCTTTTCTATGACAACTTACTTGTCAAAAGGGGAACACTATAGCAAATGGCCTTAACTGGGGTTCAGACTGCTTAGTTTTCTAATACAAAATGATTTCCAGAGGTTTCAACCACTAACTATTGCATTCAGCTATTAAAAAACAACAAACACAAAAAATACCACTTAATTTCTTCTTTGAAAAATAAATCAGTTTGCTGTAGAATCTTATTATAATACTAGTGACCCAGTGCCCAAAATTCATGCACAGGAGGGGGGTTGTCCCTCAGCCTGGCCTGCACCCTCTCCGATCTGGGACTTCTCGGGGGATGTCCGACTGCTGGTTTAGGCCTGATCCCTAAATGCTCACATGCCTGCCTGCCTGATTGCCCCTAACCACTCTGCCTGCCAGTCTGCTTGCCCCCCACTACACACTCACCTGGCTTGATTACACCTTACTGCCACCCTGCTGGCCTGATTGCCCCCAATTGCCCCCCTGCTGGCATGATTGACCCTTACTCCCTAGCGGGCCTGATTGCCCCTAACTGCCTCTGCCTCAGCTCCCTCTGTGGGAGGTGACCTGAAGGATCAGGGGAAGGCACTGTCCCCATTACCCTGTTGCTGCTGCCACTGTCAGCCTGAGCCTGGGCCCTCACAGCTGCTGTGACTTTGTCTGGAAGGACTTTTGGAAGATGTCTGCTCTAATTAGCATATTACCCTTTTATTAGTATAGATTTATGGACCATTACAACCACAGAGAACTTAAAGAAAACATATGGACCTGGCTGATTTGGCTTAATGGAGAGATTATCGGTCTGTGGACTGAAGGATCCCAGGTTTGATTTTGGTTAGGGGCATGTGCCTGGGTTGTGGGCTCAATCCCCAGTAGGGGGCCTGAGGGAGGCAGCTGATCATTGATTTTTATCATCTTTCCCCCCCCCTCTCTCTTTCTTTCTCTCTCTCTCCCTTCCTCTCTGAAATCAATAAAAATATTTTTTAAAAAAGAAAACACAACACATGATCTTCACTTTGGGCTTTGTCATTTTACAATATCCTTTGTGCAGTATTTTAACTTTCCTCAACTTTCCTTTACCCACCCTTAAAATTCAATGTATTTTTGGGGAAGATGATCAGGAAAGTGATTCTAGTGGGTAGAAGGTGTTTTGTTTTTTTTTAAATATATTTTATTGATTTTTTGCAGAGAGGAAGGAAGAGGGATAGAGAGCTAGAAACATCGATGAGTGAGAGACATTGATCCAGCTGCCTCTTGCATGCCCCCCGCTGGGGATGTGCCTGCAACCAAGGTACATGCCCTTGACCGGAATCGAACCTGGGACCTTCCAGTCCGCAGACCGACACTCTATCCACTGAGCCAAACTGGTCCCGGCAGTGGGTAGAAGGTTTTTTTTTTTTTTTTTTTTTTTTTTTTTTTTTTTTTTTGAGGGGATGTGGTTGTGAAAACATTTAAAAATTGAGCATGGTGATGATTGCACCACTCTGAATTTACTGTAAAAAAAAAAAACAGTTCATTGTACACTTTAGGTGACATGTACAGTATATGAATTATATCTCAACAAAGCTGTTTTCTTTTTAAATAAAGACCAGTCTTATAATCAACTACAGATGTTTTCAGAGGCCCCCCAGGATTTGCTTATTGTGTCCCAAACTATGGCTGCGACCCCCAGTTGCCTCTAATCCTGGTGGATCTGGATGGTGTGGTTTACGAAGGAACTAGTAAGTGGCTTGTGGAATTTCTGCAACTCCATTCCCAGGGTCTCCTCATAGGTCACCAGGGCCATTTCTACTGTGCCAGCTCTCTGCTTCCTTTAACCTGTTGGGCAAAAGAATCCTGCATACTCTGGCCAGAAAGTGCATTCTCTGTTAGGTGGCCTGAATGCTTTTTTTTTTAAGGTTGTTTTATGGGTTCAAAAGAATAAACAGAGATATGGAAAGCCTTTGTCAAATTCCTTTTACATGTTTCTTTCCATTCTCCTGGGAAGTGAGATGTGGCTCTGAATTCATCCCAAAAGGATGTCTTTAGGCAAAAGCACCCAGAACGGCACAACTCCCTACACACTTCGCTGTCAGGACTCAGGGAGGCTTCAGGGTGAGCTAGGCGGTGGTGCCAGCACAGAACCCGGAGAAGGTAGCACTTTCCGTACTGCCCAGGTCTGCATGGACTGCAGCTGCACCCGCGGAGGTGGGCAGGGTGTTTCTGCTGTTTTGTCTTGGTCTGGCCTCCACCCGCTCAGCCATGGAGCCACGCCTGCAATGAGACTGTGAACAACTCAATGGTCCTACTTTTTGGTGGATGGTGGACGCACTCCTATCTCCTGGATACTGGCAGTTAGACACTGGCGGCTTTTCAGGGAGAGCGTGGCCCTAGGTCCAGAACAGACTCGGGCATCCACAGCTAGGAGGCCTTCCCAGGGTCCCACAAACTTGCCGCCACCACCTCTACAATGCCCACAGGCATGCACTTCCTTCCTGTGGGCCCTGGAGCTCCAGGAATCAGAGTGGAGATGGGAGGAGGTAGAGGGGTTCACAGGGCCCTTGGGGACCCCCGGCTGAGTGGGACACCCACCCTCCCCAGGGTTCCGGGAGCTGCATGGAGAAGGGCCAAGGGTGTACCAGGTCACCCTTGGCTTCTTGAGCCTGGGCATAGTTACAGGACCTCAGCCCTTGCTTCTTACTGTGGGGGGGGGGGGCGCAATCTGGGGCCAGGCTGGGTTGGGGAGGGGTTGTGGGAGGTTGAGGCATAGCAGGTCTCACCCTGTCCAGCCTCTGTGCAGGTGTGGTGCTGGGCCCTGGACAGCACAACCCTCTCTTCCACTGCCTCTGTGGAAAGGGCCTTGGTGCTGGACTGGCCCACACCGAGGCCTCTGCAAAATGGGCTGTGGTGCTGCCTTCCTCCACTCCTGCAGCCACTGCGAGAGCTGCCTTCCTCTGGCTCCCATGAAAGCGGCCTTCCTCCCTCTATTGGCCCTCGCCCTGTAGCCACTGTGGCTTTATCAGGAAGGACATCTGGAAGGTCTCCCAGTCTAATTAGCACGCTCCTCTTTTATTAGTATAGACTAGAGGCTCAGTGCATGAAATTTGTGCACAGGGGTTCCTCAGCCCAACCTGCATCCTCTACAATCCAGAAGCTCTCAGGGGATGTCCTACTGATGGCTTAGGTCCACTCACGATGGTTGTCTGCCCTCTGTGGGACCTGGGGGTTTCGCTGCAGCCATGGAGATGAAGCCCCCATGTCCTGCTGTTTGCTCTCTGCCTGCCACCACCATGCGCCATGTGAAGGAAGCCCCAATGCCCTGCAGTGTGCTCTGTCTGTCAGGCCTGGGGGCTTCGCCGACACTGACTCACTAAGGAAGCCCCCACACCCTGTTGTCCATGCTCTGTCTGGGACCTGGGGTTCCCACCGCCACCTTTCTAAGGAAGCCCCCAAGCCCTGTTGTCTGGGCTCTGAATGCCATGTCTGGGAACTTTCCCACCACTGCCGTGCTAAGAAAGCCCCCAAGCCCTACTCTCTGGGCTCTGCCTGCCACTCCTGGGGCTTCCCCACCATCACCCTGCAAACAAAAACCCCATGTCCTGCTGTCTGGGCTTTGTCTGCTGGGCCTGATGTTTCCCTGCTGCCACTGTGCTAAGAAAGCCCCCAAGCCCTACTCTCTGGGCTCTGCCTGCCACTCCTGGGGCTTCCCCACCATCACCCTGCGAACGAAGCCCCCATGTCCTGCTGTCTGGGCTTTGTCTGCTGGGCCTGGGGGAGTTGCCACTGTCTCTGCACTAAGGAAGCCCCCAAGCCCTGCTGTCCAGGCTCTGTCTGCTGGGCCTGAGGGTGCTCCTGCCACCATGCTAAGGAAGCCCCCATGCCTTGCTGTCTGGGCTCTGCTGGGCATGGGGGTGCTCCTGCTGACACTGTGCTAAGGAAGCCCGCAAGCCCTGCTGCTGGGCTCTGTCGGCAGTGTCTGGGGGCAGATCCAGCTTCCCCACTTGGTCCCTGAAAACCCTAGTGGGGCTGACAGGCCCAGACACTGCAGCAGCGGTGGAGCGGGGAGGCTGGATCCTCCCCCTCTGTTGGCGGCCAGTCTAGCTGCTCCAGAGGACAGGCTCAGACACTCCAGCAGCGGAGTTCAGGTGACTGGGCACTGCCATCTTGTGGCTATGGAGGCTGCCATTTTTGTTGTGGAGTGATTGTTAATTTGCATATTACTCCTTTATTAGATAAGATAGGCTGCTACTGTACTAATTTAGGTATATCATGAATAAAGTCATATTTCTAGGCACAGAATAACTCCATTGTGAAAATACTGACAGTAATAAGTGCTGATACAGGTTCTGGTCCTCCTCATCAGCACCAGAATTACTAGCACCTTTCACAGGAGTATCACACAACTATTACTCTCATGTCCACAGAGCCTTCTCCCCAAGAATGCTAACAGCTTCACCTGAATCACATCTCTTCAAAGGCTGTATTTCCCATGGGAAGAAATGGGCTTGAGAGTCAATGGAAAAGCCGGTGACAAAGATACTATTCACTGAGGGCCAGGAGAGAAGATGAAAAGAACAGGCTTAGAGAATGCAAGGGAAGAGACCATTTTAAAGAGGGGAGAGTTTGCATGGTCGAATGGTATAGAGGTCACAAAATGTAAGGACTGAGAAAAAGCTACTGGCCCTCCTCATGTCTGTCACCTAAAAGGTTACAGGAGATTTTTGAGAAAAGTTTCAATAGGGCGACTTGAGGAAAGAATAGGAGTTGATATGGATTCACTGAATACTGATTAGTCTTCAGAAAAGTTTGAGTTAAGTTAAGCAGTCACTTTAACTGTGTGTGACGTACTGTGGCCTTGCTATTAATGCCACATCACCTAACTAGTCTATAGAACAAAACTTTGTTAGTTCTAACTCAAGATGGTTTTGGAACTTGTTTGTTGTTATTGCTGCATAAACAGCCTTTACTTTTAAAATCAAGATAAGTTAGGCCTTTTGGATATTTAAGCATTTAAGCACTATCCTAGAATTGCAGATACTGCTCCTCAATTGGGAGTGAAGGATAAGGGCAATTTTGTCAAGGATTTTTATCCGAGGCTAAGTATTTTAAGAAAATTTTATACAACTTCTGGAAACTTACATTTATTTTTGTGACTCACAAAAATGATGGGAAGCTGAAACCATGTTAAAAAAATGATAAAAAAATAGTCTGTCCTCATTACTTAACAGAAATTTAGTAGTTTAGATTCACCAAGCTCTGTTTATAATATAAATTTCAAGCATGATGCAGTACAGACTTATGTATATACATCCCTGGGATTTGAGGATGCAGAAGGAAAACACAACCTGTCACTTGTTGTAGCCAAATCCAATTGTTGTTGAGTGATCAGGAGAGTGAGGGAGTGGCCTTAGAGTCCCTTGGAGGCCAAGCTCCAAGATGCTCAATGAAAAATTATTTGATAGAATTTGGGATAGGCCTTTAGATATACTTTTATGAGAAAACCCAAAGTCTGGTAATCTTCAATTTTTAATCTGCCATAGTAAATCTTACAAAAAGTGTACCTGAGACCTAAAATGCTTACAGTGTCCTGGTAATGCCCCAAAGCAAGGAAAATTAATATTATAATAGTCAATAGGTCAAAATGGCTTACATTCTGAAAAATACTCAGCCTGGGTGTGAGAACATTGCAGGCCAGAAATCAACAGCAGGCAGCTATCCTCTTAAATGAAAGATGAAAAGCCTTCCTCAGCATCAATGGAATATGGAGGAATTGAGACTATTTTCCCCTCAGTTTAGTTGGAAGAACACATTGTCATCCTGGCTCCAAACTCCTATCTTCCCATCTTCTGATCTAGACGGTCAGTAATTCCCCATTCTCACATTCACACAGGTACCATCTCTTCTTTTCTTCAGCCTCTCTCCTTGGCTGCTCCACCACAGTCCTCAATGCCCCATAGATAAAATAATCATTGCCTTTCAATGGCCCATTGCTGCTCAGGAAGAAGAAATGTTCTGTTCTGTGACAGCAGGAACAGCACTCTTCCTAAATCACATGTGTCTCTTTCTCAAAACTTTCTGATGGTTCTCAACTGTATGTGGGATAGAGCCCTCATTTCTTAACATGACATTCATGATCTTCTGCATCTCATCTTGTCTTCTTTTCCAGTTTCAACTGCCCATATATTTCCCCAAGTACCATATACTGTAGTCATACTATCCCATTTATCATTTGCAGAAAATGACAAGTATTTTGAAGTTCTCATATTTTTTTTCATGCTGTTCCCTGAGCCTGGAATGTTCTCTCTCTCTCTTTTGCTCTCTCTCCATCTTATATGATATCTCTTCCAGGAAGCCTTCCCTTCTCATCCACCCAAATTAATCACTTCCTTCTCTGACTATTTATTGGATTGTACTTGTATTACATCACTAATTTCAATCTACCCATATATTGGTTACTCATTGCTATGTTCCTCTCCTCAACTCGATCATGAGCCCCATCAAAGTAAGAAATGAGTCTTATTCCTCTCTAGCTCAAACATAGTACAATACTTGGCTAGCACAAACATTTAAAAACATGTTTGTTGAATGAATGAATGAATGAATACATGCATTAGTCAATGGCTACATGAATAAACACGTATCCCCAGTGTACTGAGTGTGTGCAAGTGAAGGGCTACCTCCTTAGTGGAAACACTTCCTAAGGAGTCAATTCTCATTAACTGATGGTTTCCTTAGGAGAAGGAGTCCCGCTGTGCTATGGTGAAGACAAAGCAAAGGAAGGGCAATGGAGGAGGTTCTGGAAGTGAATGGCATGGATCAATTCCTTACCTCTAGATTCCAAAGCCTTCTGACAATAGCAAGTTCTCATTACCCACAGGATCCGTTTACAATAGTGTGAATAGAATCTACAAATATTATTTTCTTATTTCCTTTTGCTGCCTGGAACATGATGGCTTGCTATGTAAGCAGTTGACACATGCTTGCATTCTGTGTGCCATGGTAGACAGAAAATAGGTTTTCTGGTGAGCAGATTCCATTATTTTTACTTTGTACCTTCATGACTGGGTTCCCACACTTTTGACCCTTGCCTTTGCTTCACAATCTACCTATCTCTGGGACATACCTTGCCCTTTCCATCACTTCTGATTCCCCAGTTTAGGAGCTGCTGGTGATTGAAATTTTAGTGCCTGTTTCTGTGACATCAAAATATAGCTTCATTAATGAAGTCCCTTGCTTGGCTATAATACTACAAAGTGTTATGACTTCAGTCCTGGCAGTACAGTAAAACAAGCCAGCACCCTATTCCCCTAGCAGAGGTACGTGGGATGACTGCCAGGAAAATACAATTACATGCTGGCACAGGAATAAATACAATTCCTTAACTTAAAAGTTGTGTTTTCATCCCCCTCCTTTCCATTTCTCTACTCCATTTTCCCTTTCCATTGCCTTTAAACTCATGTCCTATGTCCAATTATTCTCTTCTGTCCAGTCATTGCTTTATTAAACATTCTCTCCTGTCTCTACAATGTTCATTTTCATATCATTAGGCAAAACATAAGTTTGGAATCCTCAGATTTTGAATTTTATAAATGCTTTTTTTGTTCCTCCCTACTTTGATTTAAATCTCTAACCTGGGTTTCATTTATTTTAGAAAAGGTTATAATATCTCCTTTCTTAAGCTTCCATCCTTGTTTTATTCCCTTATTGTTAATCTTTTGGCACCATTCCTGTTTCTCAACTCAGATTCCGTTATTGGCTCCAGTAGTGCCACAGACCTCTTCCTTTGGCACTGCCTGATCTCCTGCACCTGCTTATACCCCCTTTGCTCAATTTCCCTTCTCTCTTTCAGTTTTTTTCTTGCCCCATAACCATGCCATTTTAGTTATTGCTGTTTGATTGCCCTGTCTTTCTCCTAGGGGGAAATGACTTAGACTTAAATAAAAAAATTAAACTTTCTAATACTTAGTGGAATCAGAAAATTATGTAGGCTGCCTTTAGGCAGTGAGATATATCTCCAGAAGTGGTCCATGACAGCTTGGGCAGCCATTTGGTAGAGATATTTGTGAAGGGATTCAAACATAGAATAAAGGTGAAGGTAAATAACTTCTGATGACCCTTTCAAACTTGAATTCTAGAATTTCATTAAAGTCTTTAGAGGTCTCATAGTAGGTATGAAAGGTGAAGAGAGAGAGTTCAAGTGACCTTTGCATTTCTACCCTTTGACACAGACACTGTCTGGAGGAGAATCTAAAGAAACTGCTTTGAATCTTCTCTCAAAGGATCAGCGTTTTTTGTGAGTCACAACTAGTGTAGAGAGGAGGGTTTTAAGTTTTCCAAGGAGTTATCAACCAAGACATACCTTAAAGGGAATCACTACTGACCTGCCTAAAGTGGGGAGAAAGAAGCACATAATCTTTCCAGCTTGCTAAACTGGGGCTAGGTCTCAAAAAAAAGTCATGTGAATGTTATTAGGTTATATATATAATATAACAAAGAGGGAATATACTAATTGACTGCCCCACCCTCAAAGATGGCGGTGCCAACAGCCACAAGATGGTGGCACCCAGTCCCCTCAGCTCCACTGGGGTGTAAAGCAGGTGGCAAGGTCAGGCATGCCCCTAGGTGGGCCCGGCTGCTCTGTGCACCTGCCTCCAGAGTTCCCCAGTCCTCTCAGTCCCCCCCAGTAACACAGGGCTGGGCCAAGGCACAGGCAAGCCTCGGATGGTGGCTGCCTAGATACCCAGGGATGCCTGAAGCTCAGGTAACCAGGGCTGGCCAAGGCCTACACTGCCAGCAGTGGCAGCAGCAGAGGTGTGATGGGACATCACCTTCCTTTGATTGCCAGGTCACCTCCTGCTCCTGAGGGCTCCTGGTCTGTGAGAGGAGCCAGGCCACGCTGAGGGACCTCTCTTTCAGTGCATGAATTTCCATGCACCAGGCCTTTCGTCCTATATAATAAAGAGGTAATATGCAAATTGACCCTCATGCTTTCTCACAAGATGGCTGCCCCTATGTTGTCAAAGATGGCCACCACAAGATGGCCAATGGGGGAAAGTAGTTAGGAGTGACCAGGCCAGCAGGGGTGGGCAGTTGGGGGTGACCAGGCCATCAGAGGAGTGGTTAGGGGGTGATCAGGCTGGCAGGCAGAAGATTGGTTGGGAGCCAGCAGTCCTGGCAGTTGGACATCCCCTGAGGGGTCCCAGATTGGGGACGGTGCAGACTGGGCTGAGGGATCCCCCCAAGTGCACAAATTTTGTGCACCGGGCCTTTAGTAAAAAAGTAAAGCAGAATGAAGAAAAAATAATGCAGAGATGAGGGGACTGGGTGCCGCCATCTTTGAGATGGTGTGAGGGTCAATTAGCATATTCCCTCTTTATTAGATAGGATGGTATGGATGGTCATGTGAGGGCACTGCCTATATAGAAGATAAAGCAATCAAGTCAGAAATGGTTTACATTGAATTTTTACCTACTAATGGGGAAGGATTAGCAGTAATTCACAGGTCATAAGAATATTTTATTCTTCTTAAAATATTTTTATTAATTTCTGAGAAGAAAGGAGAGGGAGAGAGAGGTGAGAGATGAGAGATTGGATGCCTTCTGCATGCCCCATTCTGGGAATGGATCCTGCAACCAGGGCATATGTCCTGACTGGGAATTGAACTGTGATCTCTTGGTTTATAGGTCAATGCTCAACTACTGAGCCACACCAGCCTGGAGGTCATAGACATTTTGCTCATAACGGTAACACTCAGGATCCAAGGGAATAAAAGTCATCAATAGCAAAAATTCATTTTGGGAATGTGATTAGGACATAACTGGGAAGAAACCAAGGAGAAGGCAACTGAGGAGAAAGAGCAGAATGACCCTCATACAAATAGCTCTGTGGGCATTAGAACAAATCCAAAGGGAGGCAAGAAAAGGTAAAAAGATGCCAAATGTTCAAAATCTTTTACATCTTTATGCCAAATGGCTATGAAGATGTAAAATGGAAAAAGGAAAATTCTACTATAAAAAGTGGCAGCCAGACAGTCAGATTACTAATGAAAACTATAAAAATCAGCAAGAAGATATTGAGGCAAAATAAAAAGAATATGCTATTGGCAAAAAAAATGAACACTTTAATTAAGTAGGGTCAAGGGTAGCTCTGGTTTCTTATAACTAAGAAGGGGCATGAGTCTTCCATATTGTTTTTACCTATCTACAGAATACATAGAATATACTCATTAACAAAGACAAATACATCTAATCTTATTATTGGTCAAGTAAAAATAAAAAGGGAAATGGCCAAAAAGATCAAGACATCCTACTATTGATATAATAGAGGTATCAGAAAACAAATAATCAGATTTTAGAATGAAAAGACTTTGAAGGGCCAATAAAGAAGCTATGTTTGAATACATTAAAATGTAATCATTAACACCAAAAACAGATCAAAACTGGGACTTGATAGCCTGGCAACCTAAACTTCTGGATATATAAGCTAAAATATAAATATACCAACCATTTTACAACTAATAAAAGGAAGCAGGGAATAAAGGTGATCATACTAATTACTTGATGAAAAACAAATCAAACTATGTTTTTGATATTGGAAAAGAGTGAGGAAGGATCAAGATGTGGCACCAGTAATCTCATGTGCTTCCTGCCACTTTATTTCATGGTGCTTTTACCAAACATTAAAGAGAAAGGTTAGACTGGAAAATTCCCCTTGGGCTCATAGCTTGCTCCAAACTAAATTCCAATGGATTCTTTTTTCTTCATTTTTACGTTTTAAACAACTTTATTGAGGTATAATTTAAATACCATAAAATTAATCCATTTCAAGCAAATTTCAAGTGTACAATGCAATAATGTAGTGAGGTGTGTAACCACAATTAATTTTAGAATATTTTAATCAGCTCAATACCCAATAAAATCTCTCATGCCAGTTTATATGTATTCTTTCTTTTGCATCCTGAGCTCTCTGCAGCTTTTAATACTGTTGGCCATTCTTTGCCATGAAACTTGGTGTCCCTCTTACTTTCTGACACATCTTCCTCCTGGGTCCTTCTTCTGCCTCTCTGATCATTCTCATAGACATTCCATTTCATTTGCAGGCTGTTGTTCTTAAATTCCATTTTCTTTGCAGGCTACTTCCTTTCTCTTGGCCCTCTCCTCACTTTACAAGTTTTGAATGCTGTCATCTCTGCTTCTAGTTTTATCTATTACTGAGGATTTCTCAATTTACTGAAAAGTAAATTCTTCTACCTAGCCGTATAATTTTCCAAGTGAGAAACTTGCAAATCACCTTCTGTTCTCCCTCCTTTTTTATGCTCCAGGGATAATTAATTATTGCATCCTGTAAATTGGTTCCTTAATATTTTGTGAATTCTCCTTTTCCATTGCCATTGCTTGCTATTGCTACTATTTAGATTATGTTCTCATAATCTCTCTCCTGGAGGACTGTGGAAGCCAGCTGTTTTATCTCCTAGCAAACCATCCTCCACATTTATTTTCTATGCATATGCCTATGATATGCATAGGAATATTTGTATGTTAATACAAGTAGAACTGTCTCATCCCTTTTAATCCTCTCAAGAAATGCTATAGCATGAATATAACACATTTAGGCATTTCCCCTCTGATTGTAATTTAGCTTGTTTCTAATTTTCCCCTGGAAAAACAATACTGTGGTGAATATACTCTAACACACACCTCTACATTTATGTATGTGGCATATATATATAAACCTGGTATGTAGGAATGAAGGCTGCATGGGAAGTAAATTGCAGGACAGTAGGACAGAAGTTGGGAAAGACTGGTTGGAAAAGACTGGGAGAGAAAGGAGATATTTTCTTTAAATTGTAACCTAGAGCCCTGGCAGGGTGTCTCAGTTGGTTGAATGTCATTCTCATGCACCAAAATGCCCCTGGTTTGATTCCCGGTCAGGGTATATGCCTAGGTTATTTTTAGAAAAAAGGAAAACCAGTATTATACTAAACTCCAGAAATTGGATTGTGGAGCACATCCTAAAATATAATGTCACTATGGTTTGGTTGTACCCATTTTACTATTGTTTTTAATTTTAATTTTCACAATTTTATTTTGTGGGATGTTGAGAATACTTATCAGAGAAGAGAATACGAATCAGTAAGAGAGTGAAAAATAAGTATTTTTGAGAAAGTGTTAAAGGAAATATAATTGTCAGGTGAACATTTAGTGGTGACATTTAGTCCTGAGACCCACTTAACCTAGGATTTTTAATGCTAGTAATAAGTTCATAGCTCAGCCTGCAAATCCACAACTGCACAAGCCCCAAACAACAATGTAAAGTGAAAATCAAAATGAGCAAACTGTAATTAGGTATGCAATTACACCAGAGAAAGCAATTTACTAACAGAATTACCACGATTAAAGATGCATTCTCCTTAAACAGAGATTGTGGTTCTTTGATTGATTTGTCCCAATCAGTACTCCCTATGTCATTCAGAATACCAGTCAGACAGCAATTTCTGTCGTCTTGTTAATTTTTCTGCCAAGAGATTAGGAGAAGTAAGTTGAGCTTCTCCAATCTCTATAATTTCCTCACAAATGGAAGGAGTATTAACAGAGGGCTATGGAGACAGATTACAGCTTAGGTCACCCAGGGGAGAAATCTGAAGCCCCCCTTTGACTAACAAGAAGGTAAGTAATCCTCAAATCTTTTTTTTCCTTAGTGTTAAGTCTAAAACCAAGTTTAGGGGGCCTCCTTTTCAACTTGATTTTTTTTGTTTGTTTCACCTTTCTCATGCCCCAGCCAGCCAGGCAGGCAGGCAGCAGTTAGAGAGTATGGGGCCCTGATAACAGACATAGGCAGCATTCTTCACTTAAGGGTTTCTTTCATCCTACCTTCTTGAACTCACACTATTTTTTCCTTTTCACTATAGCTTCTTTCCCTAAAACCTATTCTAAACCTGGTAATTTGCAGAGTACTTCCTTTTGGGGAAATAGGGTTAAAATATATCAAATTATGGGTCCTTATCTTTGGTATCGTTACATGAGTCTTCCTGAAACATTTTGGTTTAATGTATATTATCATGAATAACTCCTGGAAGTGGATGAATGTTGGATATAGTAGCCCAAGATGAATGGAAGGGTAAGTACAATGCAATTACTTAATAACAGTTTGAGTACTTGCAATATTTATTGCAACTTTAAGTGAAATGATGTATAACTAAACCTATTTTACTATATGTTAATTGGTATAAACAATCATTAAATTCCTATGGCATTGTCAATGTAATAAGGAAACTACGTTGAAGAAAACAATGTTATGCTGAAACCAGTTTTCCTCAGTGGATAGAGCATCAGCCTGTTGACTGAAAGGTCCCAGGTTTGATTCCGGTCAAGGGCATGTACCTTGGTTGAGAGCACATCTCCAGTAGGGGACGTGCGGAGGCAGCTGATTGATGTCTCTCTCTCATCAATGTTTCTAACTCTCTATCCCTCTCCCTTCCTCTGTACAAAATATCAATAAAATATATTTTAAAAAAAGAAAAGAAAACAATATTTGAAGAACTGCTGTATTGGGAATCAGGCAGGCCAGGCACTAAAGATATAGGATAAGACTTGGTGCTGACCCTCAAGAAGCTCTCCATTTACCAGGAGATGGACACATGGTATAGAAATGAACATGAGTTTAGGCACCTGTAGTTTGCTAGAAATTAGCCTTGAGGAGCTCTCTATCCTGTTAAGATGAGTAGAGTACAAAAATAATTGTTGCAAAGTTAAAATGTGATAAGCGAGGCACAAACCAAGTGTGAGAATTCTGTGCAAAGGCAGATCCTGTTGAGGATTCTGAAAAGGGAAACCTGGGAAAGTCTGAACCATAGACCTCTACTCTGCCGTTAAGCAGAGAATATTTTCTTATTTGGTACCAAAATCATACTACTTTTCAAGTGAGATAAGATATGTAAATATGAATTTTAATCTTCTTTTAAAATATATTTTTATTAATTTCAGAAGGAAGAGAGGAGGAAGATAGAAACATCACTGATGAGAGAGAATCTCTGATCGGCTGCCTCCTGCTCGCTTCCTACTGGGGATTGAGCCTGCAAGCCAGGCATGTGCCCTTGAACTTGGGACCCTTCAGTCTGCAGGCTGATGCTCTACCCACTGAACCAAACCAGCTAGGGAATTAATTGTAATCTTCATGTGTTTCACAAGCAAATTACTTAAGTTATTTGAGAAAACCATGAATGTTAGACTTTTCTCTGGAGAAAGACTGCTCTGGAACGTAAGCAAAACTCTCATGCTTTCACATTACCTTCAACCCCCATTTTATGTTACCCTCCTGTCTCTCTCCATACACACACACTGAGTGGCCAGATTATCATGTGGCTATATATATATATATATATATATATATATATATATTATATAATAAAAGCCTAATATGCAAATTGTCCCATCAACTGGGAGTTCGACCTCTTGCTATGATGTGCGCTGACCACCAAAGGGAAGTGCAGAACATGGAGGGTGTCATCGGCACTGGCAGTGAACAGGAATAGAGGCACTGCTGGCCTTGATGGGCCCTAATGAGAGTGGGACCATGGTGGGATGGTGGAGCAGGTGAGCAGGCAGCACCAGGACAAGGCAGATACAAGTGGGGCCCAATCACCCCACCAATCACTCCACAGACAGTGGCCAGTGGTGGTGGTAGGGATGGGGCCACTACCTGGCTCCAAAGCCCTGAGGGAGCTGGGCAGGGGCCAGCTGGGATCTGCTCTTGCATGCCAGACACTCATGCTTCAATAGCCGACCAGGCCTAGGGACCACAAATTTTGTGCATCAGGCCTCTAGTATATATACTATACACACACATTCGAAGTGGCCAGATTATTATGATCTCAGAATGCATAATAATCTCGCCACTCAAAATATATTAGAGGCTCGGTACATGAATTCGTGCATGGGTGGAATCTGGCAAACCTGGCCAGGGGGAGGGGACATGGGCAGTTGGCTGTCCTGCCTGCTGGTTGAACTCCTGGTTGAGGGGACAATTTGCATATTAGCATTTTATTATATAGGATATACACTGAGTGGCCAGATTATTATGTGTTCAGAGATCATAATAATCTGGCCATTCAGTGTGTGTGTGTGTGTATGTGTGCGCGCTATCTTAATTGTTTGATGATCCAAACCGTTCAGGGAAGAATTGTGTGATTTTGTCTTTTTCACTGACTGACAAGAAACTCTAGTCAATAACACAGGGCCATATGTTTGGAAGGCATGGGTTACTGGCTATGCCTTGTCACCTGCAGGTTTGCTATCACAATGCTCAGAGATATTTCCAATGCACTGCCTTACTGGTGTTCTGTGTATCTGAGCACAGGCACAGTGGGTTGTAGGTGCTCTTCAAATGAAACCCTAAAACCCTTTCAAACACTCGACAATCTACTTTCTCAGTTGGCAAGGCTCTGAAGATTTCCCTCTGTACATTTTTTCCAGCATGATGTGCGATGCCAGTTTAGTTGAGAGAGATTTAGAGAATTTCTTTTAAATGTAGTTTCATTGAAAGAGGAGAGTATTTTCCCCTGGAGTTTTTGCCATTAACTATTTCTCAGTTTATTTGCACATTTTATAAACTGAAGAACAAAGAATTTGGATAAGTTATCTTGCCAGTCCTGATTATTGAAATGAAGATGAAAGTCAGAGATAATGAAAGAGGTCAGATATAATGAGATAAGGGAGTGACAAATTCCATGTTTCATACTGTCATTTCTGCTTAAAGAAAGAAAAATGAATGTAATTCAACCATGTAGGACATACCTCATTGAAGAAGTAAAGACATATACCACTTTCCAAAGAGTTTCATAGTGAGAGGTAGCACTGTGATAACAATGATTGCCCTCCAACTTCCCTTACTACCTTCCTCCCATTGCCTATTTCATTTTATTTTTTAAATTTTATTTTATTGTTTGAAGTATTGAGAAAACAAATGGCAGCAGAATAGATGGATGTGTCCCGAGCCTTGTCCCTGAGCAGACAGAAAGAAAAGCTGAGGGTCACACTGGGATTGTTTGTTGGAGAAGGTGGGGGAATTTTGGATGGGGCTCTCCTTACCAGGCAACCCCTACTGCTGCTGGGTTTTTTACCAGAATCACCAGCTCAGATGGAGAGACTATGCCATCTTGACGGGAAAAGTGGATGTTATCAGAAGCCTGAAAATCTACAACTACAGCATACAGCTAACAACTGTGAACCCCAGAACACCAGTCCCCAATTGGCACAAACACTTGGACTCAGAAGAGCTCTACATTCCACATGGAAAAGTCAGATTTTGCCTTGGATAAAAAGAGAGAGGATTACATAACCAGACACCTGGAGAAGAGAGTCCATGGGGAGAAAAAGAAACAGCCTGCATATGAAAGAAAATCAGGCATTACCAGAAAAGGAAGTAAATAAAATGGAGGCAAGCAACTTGCCAGAGAACAAATTCAGAGAAATGGCTGGTGAATATAATAGAATCAGGGGTATAGAAAGGGAGTGGACTGACAATTCTCAGGGGAAAAGGGGTAAAGGGAGTGCAGGGAGAGATTGGACAAAAATCATACACCTATGGATGAGGACAATGGGGTAGGTAAGGGCAGAGGGAGGGGTGGGAGCCGGGTGGAGGGGAGTTATGGGGGAAAAAAAGAGGAACAATTGTAATAGTCTGAACAATAAAGATTTATTAAATAAAAAAGAAGAAAGAAAGAGGGGAAGATGGAAAAAAAGATTCTATTTTTTTTTTTTTAGAAATGTTTTTATTTGGTTTTAGAGAGAAAAAGGGAATGGTATGGTAACATCAACCATCTGCCTCCTGCATGCCCCCAACTAGGGATCAAGCTCACAACCCAGGCATGTGCCCTGATTGGGAATTGAACCAGTAACCCTTTGGTTAATTTGTTGATGGTTAACTACTGAGCCACCCCAGCTGGACCCATTGCCTATTTTAAAATATCAGCTCACCCTGGGTGAGAAGCACATTGGTACTGTTATTATGGGAAGGTTTCATCTAGTAGATTGGTAAATAGACATTATCAGCTTGAATTACTGAAATTAGCAAAGCTAATATAGTGTCACTATTCAAAACAGTGCCAATTTGGAATTTGTTAATGGCCTCAGGAGAGGGAGTCTTTATATATCTTACAACCTCTCTTCATTCTTAGCTAAATTTCTTCTCAGAGATGTCATGAATGGTCCGTTTTGTAGCCAACACAAACTTGGTCCAGTAAAATAATGTAAGGAAGTCAGAATGAAAAGAGATTAGCTGTTCCTGGCTCTGTTATTTTAAAACAGAAATAACTTTGGCTTCTACTGATTCATAGACAAAGCATGAAATCCAAAGCATGTTCAACTCCAGATTCAGCACGAAAAGGACCTTAACATATGCCCAAGAGCAAGTAATGGACTTATTAGAGGGAAGAAAAGAGGCACTTTTCACATTTTCCCAAACTCTTTAGTCCTATCATATCAGTAATCTTGCTGAAGAATTTCATTTTATTTACATTTCTTCTCCCTTTAAATATCCTCAGGACTCACAGGGCATCAAATGTTGAAGTTTGTAAGACATTAATTTATTTATGTTAATTATGGGGGAAGACATGTAAAGTGCACAATGGATAAAACCTGGAGCATTTGAAATGATTTCAATAGGGATTAAAGATCAGTTCTGTAGTTTTGATTGGACATCTGGTAATTTATCATCAAGTTTCCTTTGGGAAGGAAACTTCGAGAATCTTCTTTTGAAGAGTCTTATGCATTGCTGTTAGATTTATTTTATATTTGATAACACAGTGTGACCTGCAGCATTTGGGTGATTACAAAAACATTTATAAAATGATAATATGAAAAGCTTTCAAGCCACAGTACATCAAGCATACTGTATAGGTCTAAAATATACACATGCACACTAACTTTATGAGAACTCAAAAGAATAAAAATAGTGCCTAAAATAATTTTGGGTATCTTGGACTATTTGTGTGAAATAAAAAGGTGAAAGAGTCATGAGAATTTTCTAAGAGGCATGAAAAGAAGAAGGCAGCATGGTTCAATTCTGTTTCCCCCAGATGTAGTAGGATCTAGTCTTGATTTTTCCAAAGATGAAGAATAAATGATTTAGTGTCTGTGCCTCAGTCTCCATCTTCAAAGTAGTTAATCTAGTAGAGTAGTGATTAGATGGAATTTGAACAGGCGAGTCCATTTTGATTAGAGGTTAGTCAGTTTCCACAGGATTAGTTAAAAGTGGGGATCACTGTCATGGGGCCACAGTGAGAATGTTAGGATCTGGAAGGGCTGCATTAGAGACCGAGTATCCCAGGCTCCTTGTTTAATTTTCGGAGGTCCATCACTTACTGGCTATGTGACCATAGGTCTTTCAATCTGAGCTTTTACTTACAAATTGGGGATGATACTACTGCCTTCAAAGGATGATAGATAAAATTGAGATAGTATCTATGTTCCGGTTCCTGGACCAAAGAAAAGAAAATGTTCAGGAATAGGGAGAAAGAAAATGGACATGTAAAACATGTTTCTGTCATTGAATAGAAGTAGGGGAGAACCGAAACCGGTTTGGCTCCGTGGATAGAGCATCCGTCTGTGGACTGAAAGGTCCCAGGTTCGATTTCGGTCAAGGGCATGTACCTTGGTTGTGAACACATCCCCAGTAGGGGGCGTGCAAGAGGCAGCTGATCGATGTCTCTCATCAATGTTTCTAACTCTCTATCCCTCTCCCTTCCTCTCTGTAACAAATCAATAAAATATATTAAAAATAAAGTAGGGGAGAATTATCCAAGGCTGAGTTTGAATACATTTAAACTTTGTTTAGGAACCAATAAATAAAGCTGGGCTACAGGATTCCAAAGCACTTGGGGAGGAGGGAAGTCAAGCTGATTATCTAATGCTATGGAAACAATACAAAAAAGTTGTTTTGTTGAATTCAAGTTCCTTTTTTTAGAAAGTCAGTCTCACTGATTTGTATTGAGATAGTTAAATTGAGATTGAATATGCAGTTAGCTGTAGATAGCATTAAAAACTTAGAAATAATTCAATTTATAAATTCTTCTCAAATAAGAAAATAAAAACATTACATATAATATTTAGAAAAGATAATATGTTTTCTATTTTGAAATGCCAGCTCCTAGATTTTCAGATAGAAATCAAGCTTTATTACTGATAAAAATCAACAAGCTAGCACATCAGGCATTTTTGAAATAATAAAGTCCAAAGACTTGCTTATGCCTTTTGAGGCTGTTTTGCCTGCTTGGTTCTTTATTTTCTGATAAGGTTTCTCTACATTTTATTTCTCTATAACCAGGACACAGAGCCTAGGCATCAGTGAGTATTTTATTTAGCCAGGCTCAATCCTACTTCCCATTTCCACTGTTCATACGCTGACTGTTTATAAAGATGTGGTATTCCTCTGCCCTCTAACATGGTAGGGTGGGTCTCTCGCCAACCATTTCATCAGGCTTTGTGCCACACTCTTAGGCTGCTTCTAGAAGTGTGCTGGAGAAGACTATGCTAGAGAGGTTAAGCCAACTCCAAATTATGAATTTATAACCTAGTATAGGAGTTAAGAATCTCAAGAGAACCTAGGATCAAGCTTGGAATTTTGGCCTGCCATTATTAATTTGGTTTGGGCCCACTTCTCAAACTTTAACTCTGTTACCAGTTCATTAGCTTTTTAAGAGAGATAAATCACAAAAGTGATAGGGATCTGTAGCCACCAAGAAATCTGATAGCTCCATAATGTACTTCTACCTGGGACAAAACTGAAAAGAAAACGACTGTATCTTTGTTCCCTTCTTAATTACATTTTTATTGTAGTCCTTCCTTATCTTTTCAGAAATTTGTTGAGTTCATGCTGTCTTATAGCTGAGCTGGACAACTTTCCTGGACTGGCACTGCTCAATCAGTACACTGTCTTCTCAACATGTCTCTCTCACTCATCTTATATATATATAAAAGGCTAAGTGATTGACTGCACATCTGTCCGACTGGCTGACCAACCAACTGATACATATGATGTGCACTGGCAATTCAAAAATAAATATTCACTAGTGCATGTGCCATAGATATAAAGCTCTTGCTGGAGCCAATCCCAAGCATGTGTTTTGATCTATCATTGTTGATGGTGAATTTAGTTGTTTTTGTTGACAGTCTGAAGCTGAAAGAAAGTTGCGTTGACAGAATATGTCTGAAGATTAACTATTGGCACAATGTACCTCTGACATTTCATCTCTGACATTTCTATTATAGAGAAAGGGGGACTACTGATATTAAAATATTTCTTCTAATTCATTTTCTTTCAATGTGCATGAATCCATGCACCAGGCCACTAGTCAAAATACATTTCTGCAGGGCCCTTCATTTTGTTTAAATGGTGATAAATGGTCAGGAGAAAATAAGAAAATCTCATCATTTCCAGTGATTTATACTATGTATAGCCTAGAAGTACAAAACAGACTTAAAAAGAAGGCAGTGTAGCATAGTGGTAAAAATTCTGAATAAGGAATCAGAAAACAGAGCTGTCAGTATTGGTTCTACTATATAACAACTCTGATTTTGGGAAAGTTATAAAATGTCTTTGAGCCACCTGTAAAGCAGGGTTGCTGTGAGGAGATGTGAAATCATTTAGCCCAGTTTCTGGAGTAGAGTAGGTGCCCAATGAATGTAAGCATTCCATGAAAAGGTAAACAGGAATGGGAGATCCATGACCCCACTGGGCCCTCAAAATGTAAAAGGCTTCTCAAGGTCTTATGTGCTGCATGCCAAAGTGCCCAAGCTTATAGGGGACTTTAATTCTTGTATACATTTTACTCCCTCTAAAGTAACAATTTACAAATTCCTTTTCCTCTCAAGGATTCTTTTGGCAGAACTAATACAAATATGTTAGTAACACAAACCACAAGAAGAATGAAAGATGAACAATCAATATAATCACTATAAAAATATCAGGCAGATGCTCTTCTTTCAACTGGTTCAAAGTTGCTAAGATTTCATGCTGGTGTCTCCTGTTTAAACAAATATGTTTCTGCAGATGGTTTATATCTTTTCCATTAAACTGTTGGATTTCAGATGCATGGGAGGTGCTAGGCAAAGATGCAGAAACGATCACATCTTTAATATCCCATTATAGTACAATTAAGCTTTTCCACAAACCACTGTTCCATATTCTTTCCAGCTTCACCCCATGTTCCACTCCTGACCCCACAGTAGCATTGCAGGAATGAATAAAAGCACACCTTGGGAGCAGTTGCCACATCTCTTCTCAAAAGTCACCAGTGCCTCACTACTCTTCACTTTTGTATCTTTCTTCCCTTTGAGATCAGGTACTGTCATAGGTAGCCTCTCTATTCTCATTGTACCTAACACTCCTAGCTGCAAAAAAAGGTGCTCAGTCAAAATTTGTGAGTTGAGTTGAAATAATTGGCTAAATTGAATTCTCTCTATGACCAAATTCTCTTCATTCCTCATGCTCTCTCAAGTTAGTGGAGATGAGGGAAGTTTCCTGTGCTAACCATAGGGCCTCTCTACTTATACTATCTGTATACAATTCATCACTATACAAATTAATCACTAAAAAAAAAAAAGAGAGAGAGACTTGGGAAACTTTGAAGGTCCCTATTTTTCAAATCCTCACTCCAGGATATGTTTTATTTAATAGTTTTTTTTTGTTTTGTTTTTTTTTAGAGAGAGGAAGGGAGAGGGATAAGGTAAGAGAAACACCAATGTGAGACAGAAACATTGATCGCTTGTCTTCCATATACACCCTGACTGGGTATTGAACCTGCAACCTGGGTATGTGCACTGACCAGGAATCAAACCCAAAACATTTCTGTGCACAGGATAATGCTCCAATCAACTGAGCCACATTGGCCAGGGCTGAAGGACACTATTAAAAATGATTAAGTGGTCTGCACTCAAGAGACTTTTGTAATTAAGTAGTCCTTAATAGATTTTTACTCTTTGGTAGAACTGAGCCATAAAATAATTTGAAGTAAGAGGAAAAGAATTCCTAGGATGCCATAGAGCAGAACAGAGAGAGTTTGATGAAGAGACAGGCCTAAATGCAAATCCAAGCTCTGCCTCTTGCCAGCAGTTAAGACTTTGAGTAAGTCACTTCACTTCTTCTAGTCCCAGTTTTGTCATCTCTTAAAACGAGCATTATTACCACTAGGCTGCAGAGAGTTTTCAGTGAGAGCATTTAGTAAAGTTCCTTACAAAAGGCTTAGAATTTAGTGGGATCTCGATAAATATTTATTAATTAAAAGTGGAAAATGACTAATTTTTCCATATGAAGTAGTCAGGCCCAGAACTGGACAATTGAGCTTGACATGTAAAGCTCCCCAGACTCCATCATGAACACCCACCTCTGCCCCCTCTTCCTTGGCCCAATGTGTGCAGTTAGCCTGATGGAGCCCTCCAAAGATTGCCATCTGATTGGGTGACACGGCGTCTTCTAGTAAAATGGGTGGACCATCTGTCTGAAGTGCAGGTGCAGGGGAAGGGAGAGATAGATTCAGGTGTGCTGCTCAGGAACTGTCATCTACCTCTAGACCAGTGGTTCTCAACCTTCCTAATGACATGTCCCTTTAATGCAGTTCCTCATGTTGTGGTGACCCCAATCATAAAATTATTTTTGTTGCTAACACTATTCCTAATGCCACGTCCCTTTAATGCAATTCCTCATGTTGTGGTGACCCCAATCATAGCAACAAAAATAATTTTATGATTGGGGTCACCACAACATGAGGAACTGCATTAAAGGGACGTGGCATTAGGAAGGTTGAGAACCACTGCTCTAGACTCTAGCAGAGTGATCCTCCTCTGGAAAAGACAATGAGGCCTGACCTATATGCAGGCTCTTTTGTTCACAGCACAGGACACTAGGGCTTCTTTTGGCTTTTCAATTTTCAATTAAAAAAAAAATACTCTGTCTACAATGGTGGTGATACAGAAGTTCAAACATGTATTGGCACTACTACTTGCTCCCCTACCCTTCTAATGTAGTTAGGTGTATTGCAGCTAAGCCTGGAAAGCCTACTAAAGCCATATGGAGTATCAAATTGAATATAAGACATACATGTAGAGCTGCAGGTGTCTGATACAAAAACACCATAATCACCAATTGGTTTAAGGTGAGCAGACTCTATGCCAAAACACAGTCTCAGGTCTCTTCTCCCTACAGAGAGCCTTATCTGCTCAGCTTAACCTCATTTTTTATCAACAGATATACCGTATAGAGCCCAAGGAGGCTACTATTGTGCTACCCTGTGATCTAGCTCAAACCTGGCTTCTAGGCTAGAGAAATATATTTGTTTAAAGTGGTGAATAATTAACAAAAACAAAAGCCTTAAAGTCTGTCCAGATGTCAGTAGCTTCCAAACGGAGGAAGGGAAGATAGAATAAAATTAAAAAGGAAATCTCCTTTCTTTCGACTTCCTTTTCAGCTTTAGTGACTCCCAAACAAGAACTGCCTCAAGAGCCAGGAAGGTAGAGGAAAGGCTTGTGAGTATTTCTTCAACATTTCTCCTGCACTGATGCCAGCAGGAAACTGTGAGGAAGGCATTTTTGTTTCAGGCAAGTATTTTCTATTCGTTTAAATGCTACGTGAGTGCTTCTGTATACCAGGCTATAGATTGAAAGCTGAGTTTCCCAGGTCAATCCTGTCTCTTCCCCCTCTCCTAGGGTGTTCATAAATGAGAAAGATGGGTAGGTAAGTATGGCACAGTGATGCCTATCCACTATTTATCACCCACTAGACCCTTACTATGACCCTATAAAAGAAAACCACACATTTTAAATACCCAGAACACTTAAAAAGTGTGGTGATTGAGGGTGGAAGGGGGAACGTGAGAAGGGAGGAAGTTATAAGGGGATCAATGGTTATGGATGGAGACTTAACTAGAGGTAGTGAATACACAATACGCTGCACAGATGATGTGCTGTAGAATTGTACATCTGAAACCTATATAATTGTGTTGACTAATGTCACCTTAATAAATTCAATAAAAAGGAAAACAATTGTGCCAAATTTATGGGTGTGGTCAAATTACACCCACTGAGCAGCTTTCCTCCAACTCTGAGACTATAGTAAATAATTGCATATTTTGCCTATGAAGGACCAAACTCATATTCTCTTAGGCAGTTAAGCCAATAGTCCACAGCAGAGTCCTTCCAGTTGGTTCCTTTCTTCCATTTGAGTTCCCTGATTCACGTTTGGATTTATCCTTGCCTGTATCTCCTGAAATTGTGGTCAAAAGTCATTGACCAGTGTCTCTGACACTGAAGATTTTTTTCCCCCTTCCCCTTAGGAATACTTTTCTTTCTGAAATGTAGAAAAGCAGTTTAATTGAAAAATCAACTTGGAATTCAATGTACTCCATGTATCTGCCAAAACAGGATTTCAGAGAAGCCCAAATCCAACAAATAAAAACTAGAGCCCATTTACAACACATGTTTTCCTCTTGACTTTACCAGAGGGTGCAGTTTAGGTGAAACCAAAGCATTTCTCATTTATTTACACATAAAACATTTCATGATCTTTTGAATATACCAAAAAACTTTATGAAACCTTCCAGAGATTCTATGAGAAAAAGTAAGTCTTATTGGCCAAAGATAAACAAACTTCCCAAACCAGTTGAAATTGGTTTAAAAACTTACAATACAAAATTCTGAATGGATTCAGTCCTTAACAAAGAATGAAATCAAACCCTAAACAGAACAAATCCTCAGAGAATAACCAGAAGGCTAGAATGAAGAACCAAGAACCAATTTGCATTGCTTAACCTTATCCCCAATTTAGGAAGAGAGAAAGCTGCAAAAATGAGTAACAAATGAAGAATCGAATAAACAATCTTAAAGAAGCTGTCCAATGGCAAGATGAGTTTTTAATTTTGGAACCACAATTCTTTAAAAGCTGCCATGTCCCTGCTCTTTTTCCATCTTCAGCCAAACACTAAGAATATTTCAGAAACAACTATGGGATACTGGTGTGTGTGTGTGTGTGTGTGTGTGTGTGTGTGGTGTGAAAGAAAGTGCACGAGAGAGATATTGGTTCAAAAATCATGATCCTAGTTCCCAGAAATTGGGGACAAGAGGTGTCTTTGCTTATAAGAGAGTTCACTGCTGTGAATATTGTTCATTGTTCATCCTTTACTATTGATAGAAGTTTTAATTGAAGTAAAGATGCAGTTTAAATTATAATACCTTTGAAGCATCATTCCAAAGATTATTTTTCAAGCAGAAAGATGTTATATTTTTCTGAGCAAAGTAACATTTGGTAATTAAATGTTATACTTCAAACTACTCAGTGCTGAATGAATGTTGGTATCCATTTTATGGTTAAATGTGAGACACATGTGGCCATAAACACCTATCTATGTATTGGCCTATTAGATACAGAAAGTAAGCTCGTAAGAGCCATCTCCTTATTGCACAATGAGTATTAGCAGATGAAAATTATTTCTGGATTACATAAATGTTGGTTATGCTAGAAACACCCGCTTTAACACATTTGTATCAAAAATAACATTTAAAAACGGAGGTACTAACAAATAAATATTAAATGGACACATCTGTGGATGACTCATGGGTAAAAGAATTTTCTTAAAAGCATCCATTTTCCCAGATCCTTGTAGAATTGGGCCCTTTTAAGTTTGTGTTTCTGTTTTTTTTTTCTCAGCCCGAGATTCACTGCCTTCACTAGATTAATTTACTGAGAAAGAATTAGATACACAGTGTAAGTCCTAGAGTCTGGAGTTTGGCCCCATGACCAAATGCCTAAAGTGATTCACCATTCCACTGTTGGTCCTTGGCCATCTTTACATTGCTACAACCAGTGTACCCAATTTTACTAGAAACAGGATATGCTGTGGTTTTATTTTAAGAGAATTCATATAAGAACTCAAAAACATCTCATAAGAAATGGTTCTTTTGTGTCCAAATCTTAAACTTATCTACTGTGAAAGTCTGTGATTTTATTACTGCATGGCTTTATAAATTTATACATGTGTATGGCATGACTATCATGAGAATTTAGAATCATGAAAAGAGATAGTTTTTCTTTTTCACTTTTTGTCTTAAAACTTACACCTTGGTTGATCGTAGAATTTTATTTCTTTGATGTTTATTTGCATTACCTTATAAATCTGTGAAAAAGGTTTGCTGACAAAAGGCAATATTGAACATCATTAACGTAGGAAATTAATTCTACAACTTATTTTTTGAGGTATAGCCAGATTTTAAAAGCAGCATAAATAACACCAATAGACAATTGAACCAATATACATGATTTTACTCAGCCATTTATACTCAAATATCATGCTGCACGCTTTTAGTTTGTTACCTTTTCAGGTGTCCTGATAGATATTTTTGATAGCTGCTCTGATTTTGGTCAGCAAGAAGCCTTAGAACACTAGCCAACTGGGTCCCTGTGACATCAGTAACAGTCTAAATAACCACTATGTTCATATATTCATAAAATCCTCTCTTTTTTAACAGGCCAGAGATGGAAGACGCTGACAACGCCTTACCAGAGAGGGTTGGACCTGCATTGCCATCATTTTTCCACCATCCAGATATCATTGCTAACATGTACACATAAGGAACTGTTTTTGACATTGAAACTGGGACTCAGAATTGTTGGACATTGGGACTCAAACATTTTTGTTCTTATAAGTTTATTTCTAATCTGCAGAGGCAAGATTTTTTTTTTTATGATTTAAGTGGGTTTTATTCCAGGTATGTAAAGCTGATTGAACATTTGAAATCAGTTTATGTATTTATCACATCAACAGACTACATAATAAAGGCAGAAATTTTTTTGGACAAAATTAAATACCCAAGAAAAGAATAGGGGCGGGGGGGAATAGATACAGAGGTAAAGGAGCATTGAATAGACTGTCAAACTACAGCGGGAAGGAAGGGAAGTTTCGGAGGGGATGGGGACTATAAGAAATCAACCAAAGGACTTATATGCATGTATATAAGCATAAACAATAGATACAAGACACTGTGGGGGGCAAGTGAGGGCATGTACTGGAGGGTAGGGGAGGCTGGGGGTAGGTCAATGGGGGAAAAAAGGAAACATACTACTATTTGTAATACTTTAAACAATAAAAAAAATGTAAAAAAATAATAAAAATATTCAATAGAAAAAAATTCCTCTCTTCTATGCTAGCTAATATCAGTGTTTCAGCCTAGTATGGCTGGCAAAAGGATTGAAAGTGTAGGTTACTTCAGATAAGCAAGGAGATAGGAAATATCCTTCTGGATAATTAAGTGATGCTTCTATGGTTCTAAAAGGGCAGAATACTTTAAACGGAAAGGAGAAAATGTCCTGTAGGACTATTTTCAATATGAAAATCCAATGGTTTTGAATCATATGCACTCTTTTGAAGGACAAGGAGGAAAGATTATTTATTAAGACTTGTTTTGAAATATACAGTGGAAGCTGAAAAACTTTACATCTTTATATTAAACCTGCAGATAAAATGGACCAGTTAACAGTAAAATATACATTATTTTCAAGTGTATATAGAACAGTTTCCAGAATAGACTGTATATTAGGCCATTAAATAAGTTGCTACGGATTTTAAAAGATGGAACTCAGGCAAAGTATGTTCTCTAATCACAATGCAGTGAAATAAGAAATCGGTAGGAGAAAGTTATATAGGAAATTCATCAGTATGTGGAAATTTCACATCATAATCTGAAATAAACATGGATCAAAGAAGAAATCATAAGGGAAATTAGAAACTACTTTAAGATAAATGAAAATGAGGGTATAACACACTGAAACATGGCACTCAGGGAAAGCAGAGCTTACCCTGTTTCCCTGAAAGTAAGACATCCCCCGAAAATAAGACCTACTTTCAGTTTTGCCTCTCGCTGTAATGTAAGGCATCTGCCCGAAAATAAGACCTCCCTGATAATAAGGCCTCCCTCGAAAATAAGGCCTTCCCGGAATATAAGGGAGAAGGAGAGAGAGAGATAGAAACATCAGTGATGAGAGAGAATAATTGATCAGCTGCCTCCTGCATGTTCCCTTCCGTAACCTGTTCATATGCTCTGAGAATTGAACTGTTGAGCCATGCTAGTTAGGCAAACTGGTCTCTTCTTTTTCGAAAACTTCCAGTTTTTGGCTTGGAAGTAAAAGCTGACTGAAGGAAAAAAGGAGTAAATACTAGACAAGATCTGTTTCTATTCTTTTTCTAAAAGTCCAAGATGACCAAATTAATTTAGTCATATTACTCCACATACTCTCTTTGCATTATTATTTCTACACGTTTTGATATAGAAATAAGAGTAATGATGCTCAAGGGTTGGCAGAGATCACAGTATGGTGAGACAACAGGTTTCAGGCCCTTAGTGCTGAATGCCGGTCATTACTCTTTTGTTAACCTCAACACTAGCTGAGGCAGTGTCTGTGGATCTCTGTGGTCTGCTGACTGAAGGCTTAGATGACAGAGACAAGAGTACCATGAAGCAGAAAGGGAAGTGGCAGAGCAGAGGTTAGTATTAATAGTTTCATGGTCTTTGGATCAAAAAAGGAATGGGTTTTAATCTTGGCTCTACTATTTATTAGTTCTGTGACTTTGATACCTTAACTTAATTTCTCTGAGTTTAATTTTCCTCATTTGTAAAATGGGGTTGTCATATAATCAGCCTTTCATAGGGTGTTATGGAGACTCAGACTCATGTCAGCATAAAGAAATCAGTAGTAAATGCTATGTTTCTGACTACTACTATTATCATGGTAGTGGTTGTTGTTATTATTACTAGAATGAGAGTCACTATTACATTCATTATTAAAATCTCTATGACATGTAATTTTCTAACATACCAAAACCTAAAAAAAAGTCAGGCTCACTCCCAAGTATGCAATTTAAAATTTTGAGTTATGCTGAAGGGATAATGACTAATTCTAAATGTATTATTTTAGCTGGGGCACTGGGCCCAAGAATAGCCTGTAACCTGGGTGCCTGCTCTGTCACTCAGAATCAAGATTATTCAGGGTTCCAAAGCTAACTTCAGGAAAAGCTGTCCAAACCAACTGCTACCCCAGCAAATGATAGCCTAGGATAAACTTAGGCCAGATGGTCATAGAGCATAAGAATGTACCGTGGATCAATAATTATAGCTGTGAAGTGGAGCATAGAGGAGCAAACCAAGATCTCCCAAGCATGAAAAGTGAATTACTTGCATAACATGTGCTCTTAGGTTCTTCCTTTTTTGGGCCCAGGCTCAGGCACCCAGAGGGACTATGATTTATGTGAAAGATATGGGGGATGTATACAAAGAGAGGGAGAAAAGAAAAAATTCTCTCAAGGGTTCAGAATACTTCAACTCAAGTGGATTGAGCTCTGTATTTTCAGCGCCGCCATATGCCACCTAACCCCAAAAGCTAAAGAAGCTCTCAAATACCCCGGCTGAGGGTAGCAATACTTAATCTAACAAAATAGACCTCTAAGTGAAGGCCATAACAAGAGATAAGAGGGCCACTTCATAATACTAAAGGGATCCATGCAACAAGAGGATCTAACTCTGGTAAACACACATGCACCCAATACAGGAGCACCCAGATATATTAAAAAAAAAAAACTTTTGGAAGATATCAAGGGAGAGATCCACAGCAATACAATCACTTTAGGGGACTTCAATACCCCGTTGACACCACTGGGTAAATCCTCTAAACAAAAGATCAGCAAAGAAACATCCATCTTAAAGGACTCACCAGATCAGATGAATTTAATTGAAATCTTTAGGACATTACACCCCAAAACTACAGAATATACATTCTTCACAAGCACACATGGGACATTTTCAAAGATAGACCACATATTGGGACACAGGCAAAGTCTCTTCAAATTCAAGAAGATAGTAATGATACCAAGCATCTTCTCATATGACAATGGTATAAAACTAGAAATCAACTATAATAAAAACAATGGAAAAAAATCAAACACTTGGAAGCTAAATAGCATGGTATTAAACAATGATTGGGTTACCAACAAGATCAAAGAAGAAATAAAGTTGGAAACAAATGTCAATGAAAACACAACAATTCAAAATCAATGGGACACAGTGAAAGCAGTACTGAGAGGGAAGTTCATAGCTCTACAGACTTACCTAAAAAAGGTAATAAATTATCTAACCCTGCCACTTAAAGAATTAGAAAGAGATAAACAGAATCAGCCCATGGTAGCAAAAGGAAGGAAATAATGAAGATCAGAGTGAAAATAAATGACATACAGACAAAAAACAAACAAACATACACACACACACACACACACACACACACACACACACACATACACAAGTTCATGCAAAAGATCAATGAAACCAAGAGTTGGTTCTTTGAAAACATAAACAAGATTGATGAACCTCTGGCCAGGCTCATGAAGAAACAAAGAAAAAAGGAGAGGATACAAATAAACAAATCAGAAATGAAAGAGGTGAATTAACAATTGACCCCACATACATACAAAGGTTTGTAAAAAAAACCACTATGAACAACTCTACAACAACAAACTGGACAACCTTGACAAAATGGAGATATTCCTAGAAAAATATAAGCTTCCAAAAATCAATCAGGAAGAATAAAAAAACCTGAATAGGTTGATAACTACTGCTGAAATTGAAACAGTAATCAGAAAACTTCCAGCAAACAAAAGCCCTGGACCAGACCGTTTCACAGGGAAGTTCTACCAAACATTTAAAGAACTAAAACCTTTCCTCCTCAAACTATTTCAAAAAATTCAAGAGGAGCAAACACTTTCAAGCTCTTTCTATGAAGCATTACTCTAAGCCCAAAACTAGATAAAGATACTACAAAGAAAGAGAATTACAGGCCAATGATGAACATAAATGCTAAAATCCTCAACAAAATTCTAGCAAATTGGATCCAGCATTATATTAGAAAGATCATACACCATGACGAAGTGGGATTTATTCCAGGGATGCAAGGATAATACAATATCCACAAATTAATAAATGTGATACATCACATAAACAAATCAAGAGACAAAAATCACATAATCATACAATTGATCCAGAAAAGGCATTTGTCAAAATCCAACACCATTTCTTAATAAACATTCTCAGCAAAATGGAAATAGAAGGGTCATACCTCAACATAACAAAAACCTTATATGACAAACCTACAACCAACATAATGCTCAATGGGCAAAAACTAAAACTATTTCCCCTAAGAACGGGAACAAGATAGGGATGCCCACTTTCACCTCTCCTGTTCAACACAGTATTGCAAGTGTTAGTCATTGTGTTTAAGCAAGAAAAAGAATGAAAGGCATCCAAATTGAAAAAGAAGAAATAAAATTGTCAATTATTTGCTGATGACATGATATGTACAGAGAAAACCCTAAAGACTCCATCAAAAATTTATTAGACTTAATAAATGAATTTGGCAATGTAGCAGGATACAAAATTAACACCCATATGAAAGTAGGTGGGGCATGGGGGGATAAGAGATCAACCAAAGACTTATATATATGCATATGAGCATAACCAATGGACCCAGACTATGGGTAGCAGGGGGGATGTGCTGGGGATAGAGAGTGACCTGGCAGAGGCCATTGGATGGAAAAGGAGACTGGTGTAATACTCTAAACAATAAAGGATTTAAATTACAAAAAAAATAAAAAAATAAAAAGAAGAATGAGTTTTCTTAAGGAGGTGATTCTTTTTAAAAGTATTTTTTATTGATTTCAGAGAGGAAGGGAGAGATATAAACATCAATGATGAGAGATAATCATTGCTTGGCTCCCTCCTGCACACCCCCCACTGGGGACTAAGGCATGAGCCCTGACCGGGAATTGAACTGTTGACCTCCTGGTTCACAGGTTGATGCTCAACCACTGAGCCACACTGGCCGGACTAAGAAGGTGGCTTTTGAAGTACTGAGGTATGTTGGGAAAACAGAGGGCATTATAAGGAGATACAATGGTCAGAGCAAAAGTAAAGAGGTGGTAATGAGAATGGCATATTAAGGAAAGATGTTCATTTACAGCTCATTTATAATAAGCTATAAAAAAATTCCAGAGGATAATCTGGGATCATTAACAAACTCATGGTCTCATAGTGTGAATTCAGGGGTAATAACCTTGCCTGGGGGATCTAAAAGTCGAGGCAGCATAGTCTTACTGCAACTTGACTCCAATGATGAACTGCATGCATGAACATTTGTACCCTCCTCACTACAGTGTCTGATTCTTGGTTGTGCTTGCCACTGTGACACTAACATGGCCCAGAGAGCAAGGGAGTCAGACATGAAGCTAAGATAAAAATAAAAACACATATATTAGCACCTGAAATAGCATGTTCCTTAAAGCAATTGGATTCCTGATTGGAACACTAAAACAGGGGATGAGAAAGTGCTTTGGAAAGTATGAAGTTAATAAACAGATAGAGCAAATATAAACATTTACACACACACACACACAGTATAATTACTGAAATACAAAAGATTAATTGTAGGCAAAAACAGCACAATTCAATGTAATGTAGTGTTTTAAAAATGCAATACTCTTCTAACCTTGCCTTTTAATTTTACAAATGCTAGATATGTTTTATGTTTGAAGTTTCATTTGGAAATCATTTAGGTCACCATTTGGATAGGCTTATTTTTAATTCATATTCCCACTGATGTTTGCCCCTACGAGTAGAACAGATGTGGTGAAGGTAGGATGGATTTATGCACATTGCAGTGGGCCTCTTCCAAGAACGATAAACCCTTTGGTTTCCAAAATATTAATGATGAACTGATAAACCCTAGCCCGGTTGCCTGGTGACCTGGTTAACATAGTCATCCAAATGACTCATGATGTGTTTTCAATTTTTCATGTCCTATATTCTCCCTCAGTGCCCTTAATTTGATCTCTCCAATATTTTATACCTTGCTGTGCAGTTTCTTTGCCCACAAAACAAATAATAAAGGTACCCACCCCACAGATTGCTTGGAGAATAAAATGAATTGCTTCATGTGAAATGTTTAAAATATCCCTAGTTGGTTTGGCTCAGTGGATACAGCGTTGGCCTGCAGGCTGAAGGATCCTTGGTTTGATTCCAGTCAAAGGCACATGTCCTGGTTGTGGGTTCAATCCCCAGTAGGGGCATGCATGAGGCAACTGATCAATGACTCTCTCTCATCATTGATGTTTCTATCTCTCTCTCCCTCTCCCTTCCTCTTTGAAATCAATGTTTAAAACAGTGCCTGACACATAATACACTTTCAAAAAGTGAGCTGCTATTATCATGCCAAACCTGGCATTACTCCCTTCATGCTCTCCCTCTGAATGTTATTGGCATCTGCCCATTTACACAAGGTGATTTTGTCTTGGACTACCCTTTTCTCCTCATCCTGCCACATCTAACAGAAAGTTCTATTGATTCTTCTTAAAGATTATTTAATGAACATTTCCAAAATACAATTCTGACCATGTCATAATTCTTCCATAACTTGCACTCTCTCACATTCCCAACCTCTGCACACACACACACACACACACACACACACACACACACACAACCTTACACTAGCAAACCAGAGTGCAGCCTCCAATCTCTTGGTGGTATTCCTGTAATGTTGTGTTGAGAAGGATTATGAGATCAAATCTGGGAATGGGGTGCTGTGATTGATTATCAATGTCTTCCATGATGAGTGAGATTTTGGGATACTGATGACCTATATTTTTTAAAATAAATCTTTATTGTTCAGTTTATTACAAATGTT
This sequence comes from Lasiurus borealis, assembly GCA_004026805.1. Classification (NCBI taxonomy): domain Eukaryota; kingdom Metazoa; phylum Chordata; class Mammalia; order Chiroptera; family Vespertilionidae; genus Lasiurus; species Lasiurus borealis. The sequence goes on along the minus strand of PVJN01004970.1, from coordinate 19,313 downwards.
CCTCATTTTTTCCCCACATAGCTCCCCTCCACCTAATTCCCCACCCCCGCAGTCCATGCCCTTACCCCCCACCACTATCCAATCTCTTCCTGAACCCCTCACTCTCCTTTTCCCCTGAGAATTGTTAGTCCATTCCCTTTCCTTGTCCCTAATTTTATTATATTCACCAGTTCATTCTGTTCATTGGATTTTTTATTCACTTGATTTTTAGATTCACTTGTTGATAGGTATGTATTTGTTGTCACTTTGTTGTCCATAATTTTTATCTTTACCTTTTTCTTCTTCCTCTTCTTAAAGAAAACCCTTCAGCATTTCATATAATCCTGGTTTGGTGGTGATGAACTCCTTTAGCTTTTTCTTGTCTGTGAAGCTCTTTATCTGACCTCCAATTCTGAATGATAGCTTTGCTGGGTAGAGCATTCTTGGTTGTAGGTTCTTACTGTTCATCACGTTGAATATTTCCTGCCACTCCCTTCTGGTCTGCATAGTTTCTGTTGAGAAATCAGCTGACAGTCGTATGGGTACTCCCTTGTAGGTAATTAACTGTTTTTCTCTTGCTGCTTTCAAGATTCTCTCTTTGTCTTTTGCCTTTGGCATTTTAATTATGATGTGTCTTGGTGTGATCCTCTTTGTATTCTTTTTGTTTGGTGTTCTATGCACTTTCTGGACTTATAAGTCTATTTCTTTCACCAGGTAGGAAACGTTTTCAGTCATTATTTCTTCAAATAGGTTTTCAGTATCTTGCTCTCTCTTCTTCTGGTACTCCCATAATTCTGATGTTGATATGCTTGAAGTTGTCCCAGAGGCTCCTTACACTACCTTCACATTTTCAGACTCTTTTTCTTTTTGTTTTTCTGTTAGGGTGTTATTTGCTTCCTCCTATTTCAGATCTTTGATTTGATTCTTGGGGTCCTCTAGTCTGCTGTTGGATTTCTGTATATTATTCTTTATTTCAGATAGTGCATTCTTAATTTCTGACTGGTCGTTTTCCATTTTTTTTTGGCATTCTCATTAAGATCCTTGAAGGTCTCACTAAGTTTCTCAGAGGTCTCATTAAGTTTCTTGGCGGTTTGTAGAAGATTCTTGAGTAACCTTATAAATGTGGTTTTGAACTCTGTCTCCAGTGATTTGCTTTCCTCCATTTCTTTCATTCGTGATATGTTTCTTGGTCTCCGCATTTTGGCTGCTTCCTGGTGTTGATGGAGTGGCTTTGTGTGCTAGTTGTCCTTTAGGGCCCATAGCTCCGCCTCCCCAACCACCTGAGGTGGACACTCTTGGTGCACCCCTTTGTGGGCTGGGTTCACAGTCTTGTTGTAGTTAAGCCTTGATTGCTATTGGTACACTGGGAGGAATTGACCTCCAGGCCAATTGACTGTGAGGATTAGCTGTCTCTATTAATGGAAGAACTGCTGTGATGGAGACACCCCTATGGGGCAGGACTTGCTTCAGTGGGGCTTTGGTGCTCACCAAGTCTGCCTCTTCAGTGTGTCACTTATGTATGTAAGGAGTTAAAATCTGGTGTCATCTTACACTGATCTCTAGGTGCACTGGTTCCTGGATCTCCAAGGAGGTGCAAGTCAGCTAGTATCTGAAGCCACCCACCAGGAGCTACAGGGATGTTTGCCAATTTCTCCTCTTTGCTTGGTGTTTGGAAGTTTTGGAGTTGTCTGACCCAGTTGCAATTTGCAATGAGGGCAGGCCATTCATATGCAAAAGTCGCCACACAGCTGGGTGGGTTTGTAAATTTGGCAGGGCAGGGTCTCAGGGAATTACTAGGCTAGGGCGTGGCAAACAGCAATGGCTGCCAGTCAGCCCTCTCTGCAGCATTCTGCTCATGTCCCAGTGCAGTAAACAATGATTCCAGTGCACAACTCTGAGAGAGAGCTACCATCCCTTTCCGACCCAATGGCAGACAGTCCAATTTCCCCCTGTATGAGTCTGGGTCCCCAGAATCTCACCAGAAACTGTAGTTCAGAGAGTTGGGATCTTGTAACTTCCTCCCAATTGAAAAACAACAGTGCATGCCAGCCCGATTCCCATGCGTCTCCATATCTCTGCCTTTCTGAACCTCTGCAAGTCCTACCAGGTATGAATGCACTTTTTTCTTTCCTTATAGTTGTAGAACTTCCACTTCACCAGCTTTCCTGTGGTTCTGGGGGATAGTCGTTTTGTCTTTTAGTTGTAGTTTTGGTATGGTTATGAGAGACAGCACCTATAGGTGTATACCTTATGCCGCCATCTTGGTTCTCCCTTGATGACCCATATTTTGTGAATTTATAAAGCCTGCTACAAGATCAAGGCCAAGCTCCTAAACATGGCGTAAAAGGCTTGCATGGTCTAATCCCAACTAATCTTTCAGTCTCATCTCTTGCCTATCTCTGTTCTAGCCACAGTCAAGTAAATATTGTTTCCAGAAACACCATGCCTCGTATTACCTCCATTTCTTTTCTCATACTATCTTTTTAGTATGCAATATATCTCCCTTCAACTGGTGCCTACACATTAAGACTAGGCTCATTTTTTGGCCACCTCAGTCTTTTGTGTTTCCACAACTCCCTGGGTATATAATAATCAGTGTTTTAATCATAGTATATTATAATTACTTAGCTAGGTATTTGTGTCCCCCATACCCTGAAACACTCCTAACTAGATTGGGACCTTATATAGGCAGGAATAGTGCTTATTCATTTTTATAAGGTCAAGGCTATGCAACAACCTCTATTGAATACCAATTACATGACAGGCACTGGAAATTACCTGACATCAAATTGATAAATACTAGAATGTGTATTACCAAAGCACTCTAAGGGAAGAATTTACTGAAGGTAAAGGTATATCTGAGCTGAGTTTTAAGGGTAAAGAAGTAGAAACAATTATGGGATGAGGGACCAGCATGTGCACAATATTAACCACAATCATTTATTAGAACCCACCAAGGTATAGGCCCTGGGCTAAATGCCTTATGTATATTATAAATATAGGGATTTATAAAGGCTCAGAAAGGCCTTAAAGAGATGAACAGCAAGTTTGGGAACAGTGAGAAATTCAAAGTAGCTGGAGCATAGGATGGAGTATAGGTTAGCGGGAGACAGGATTGCAGAACACATCTCCTCTCCCCTTTTCATTCCTTAAGCTGAATCTGATTCTGAATCCATTTGAGGCGCTAAAAGCATTAATTTAAGGTACAGTGTGACTTGTATGTTCAGGTTTAGAAATCCCAAGAACTGAAATACACATGATTCCACAGACACTGCCCAAATCATTACCACTGCCAAAAAGAATTCATCTTTCTTTCTCCAACTATCATTCCCTGTGAAGTGGTCTATGGGGGGAAAGAAGGCTACAACAACAACAACAACAACAACAAATTATATAGAGAGAAACATTCATGGCTCCATGCTCCAAGAAGTTTCAGTCAGAAAGATATTAGCGCAGAAAGATGCTATATCTGGATGTTGACTTAAGATGATTAAGAACTTATGAACCCACTGATACAGAATCCCTGAATTCCTTTTCATTATTTATTCAGACTTCCAGTGCTGTGTGTCACAGACAGGCTCAGAAATTTGCAGAAGCAGAGTGCAAACATTCTTACTATATATTACTGCCTACTTGCAAGGAAAGTTTCCAATTCCAGGATCCAGCCACATTCGGGGAGTATTTCATTCCTCAGTCCTCTAGCAATTGGTGTGGCGCATGAGCATGAGTAATATGTTGCCTCCCTCCACAAACAAGAAAGAAATGTTGAAAAGCAGAGTGGGGGTGTGTTCCAAATTTAGCTTTTCTTGCAACCTCTCCCCATATGGTTGGTGGTTAAAAAAAATGATTACCGAGCCAATGAAATGTAACCTGATCTTAACAGTTCCTCTCTAACTCTGGGAAACCAAGGCTCATACCAGCACACAGCATTCATTTGTCTTAATGCCATCTGACATAGGGAGACTGAATTCCAAAACGGGTTGCCCCATGAGCTGACCCGCAGGACTCCCATCCAAGTTTGGGACAGAGCTAATGAGATTCCCATTAGTCAAAAGAGATATTTTAGTGGGAGCACATCAACCTCAACAGGGAATAAGGGACTTTGAGGAAAAAAAAACAGTTTATGGATCTAGGTAAGTTTCCAAGTTAAGAAAGTTTCCAAGTCTAGGATTCTGAATCCTAGATTTCAGAATAACTGAAAACGAGGGGCTCTTTCATTTATCAGCATAACTTTGGAAAAGAGGAATTTTCTCTTACTTGTGATGAAATGAGCTATTGAACTTAAGGATGAAAGAAGGAAAATAAACCTTCCAAAGTACCCCTTAACCCTGTTATATGCTGTAAGCTCTCAAAACAAAACAAAACAAAAACAAAAACCCCACAAAACAAAACAAAATCCCCAAAACATGTACATAGATCACACAATTTACAAATAATAAAAACTATACAATATTATTTATTATAAATTCCATAAGCCAATTGATTCTTACAGAATGCATTCATTGATTTTGGCAGTCTTGTATCTGTAGCTAAAACCACTCTTGCGATTGATGAGACAGTGTAGTTCCAGCAAGAACACTGGTTGATATATTGGTTTACATTAAGAAGCAAGACAAAAATGAAATAACAAAGATAAATGTCGGAATTTCACTCTTTCATCAATGATGCGAGTAACATATCTGCTAAATCAGATAATAGTTTTTGAATACTGGAAGGATAGTTCCTTAGTGTCTCGTGCTATCCACAATGTAATAGCTATAGAGAAAACATGATATAAAGTTTCATCTGCACTAACATTTTTTACCTTTTTTCCCCCATCAATAAACAATAAATGTTTCTATCATGGTCAGTTTCAAGCTACCGATATGATAACACTACACAGAGTTGTGAAACCTTATCTAGTACCTCCACCACACAGACACAAATAACCTCAAGATCACAGATAATAGTAAATATAATAATTAGTCTACAATGAGTTTTGCATATGTTATCTTTGTTTTTAATACAATGTATTTACTTGTAAATATATGGATTTTAATTTTCAATAATGGCTATGCTTAACAATTGGCTCATGAAATTTCTGAAATTTAAGAATTGGTTCTTGTGAACCAGTGCAAGCCAGCACCAGTACACTATTGCTCTCACCCTCATTTAGATTGGCTGCTTTTGAGTCTGCTCTACCATTGGGTCCAAAGGTAAAGAGGGAAACAGGCAGACATAGAGAGCAGGTGATTCCTCCTTACTCAAAGTGGGGTGTGCTGTTCTACTATTTATTACCGGTTTGCAAGGATAGGAGTAGAGAAATTGCAAGTAAGCGCTTAGAAATTTTTATAGCAATTTAACAGAGAAATTTTTAGGTGTGTTGAGTCTCATGATTAAAAACTATGGCTTATTTGTAGGTGTTTTTGTCATTTCTTTTTTATAGTAATTGATTTTTAAACATATTTTACAAAATTTTTGGTCCAAGATAGATTGGGAGGAAGAAAACCCCTCCCTCCAGGTACTTTACTGCAGATAACTTGACATACTCATCTATGCTGTGAGGCCAGGGTCATAAGTAAGAGAGTGGTGCAGCAAATAAGTATGGACTGGACAACCTTGACATTGACAATTTAGTTACTAGTTCTAACCACTTATAGCCGGAGGAGGGGCTGTATCTCAGTTTGCTTTTCTAACACAGTGGAAGGAAGGCCACAAATCTGGAAATAATACAGAAGAAATGAAAACTGGATTCTTGCGGTAGTAAAACAAATCTAGAGGCTATGAGTGACAGACAGGATGTTGAAAAGAATTGTTCCCTGGCAAAGTCTCTGCCATTCCTAAGATCTATTTGTTTAAGGAAAATAGTTCCAGAAAATCATAATTGGTCACATGTGCTCAAATTTAATCAGAGAGAGTCTCTTTTCCACAATTCTTTCCTACCCCCAGCCTAAAAAAAATTTCTTAATTGGTTTGCTCCACCATCTTGGTTCTTTATTGCTCTACTTTCATGGTTGTATCATAAAACCGTAGCATCTCAGAGCTATTTGGGGCCATGAAAGTCAAGAGCCCGTGATGTACCCATATTTCTGACCCCTCATTTTACCCACACCCAGCCGATCTTTCTGAATATATGGTTATTTAATCTCTAGTCAAATACTTCCAGAGTTAGGAAGCCAATTGTTTCCTAGAACAAATCATTCCACTAAGGAATAGCTTAAATATATATAAAGTATATCCTTTGACGGTCAAATATATATCTCCTTGTAAATTCCATGCACAAGTTTCCTATCTACCCTCATCTTCCATAGGCAAAACCTCTAAATATTTGGAAGACAATATTCATATCTCTTAAATTCCTCTGTTGCATAAATTGAATATCACCAGTTCTTTTCATGGTCCTTCCACTGACCCTGTTTACAAGTTCTTCATCATCCTGCTTATTCTCTTCAATTTGCACTGTTGGCTACAGATACGCAAAATTTCATAGTGTGCCCCGCCCCCAAGAGCCCGTACTCTTGTGTTGATTGAAATAGAGATCCCACATCTTTTTGCTCACAATTTCAGCTGTTAGCAGTTGAAAGATACTCTGAGGAGGCCAAATAAAAATATTGAGGATAAAAATTACCAAAATAGGAGGCAAATGTAAGCAAATACAAAAGAAAGTTATATGAATAACTGAAATATTTATTAAACATCTACTAAGTGAAAATTATGGGGCAAGGCAGGCTAGTGAAGCAGTTGGTGACTGAGAGCTGTTATATATATATATATGGACAAAGACTTGCTTTCTACCCTCTAAGGAGCTTATCTTTAAGTCAATGAAACCACTTTATGCTGAAACCCATCTGAAGATGCTAATGAGATTACACCTCCTCTGACATAGACTGTTCTAAAACACACGAATTTGTAGAGTAGGCTCTACTCTATTTGAATTTATTTGGCAAATGTATTATTGCTTAAATCCATCAATGGGCTACAAATTAAGAGAGTGCATTGGTGCTCCCATTCTCATCTTAAAGTTTTACTTATTATCACTGATTATATATATATATATATATATATATATATATATATATATATATATGTATTATCTTAGGAAAATAGTTCCAAAAATTATAATTGGTCACATATATATATATTAGGATTATAAAAAAAAAAAACAGGTCAAAAGGTGTTTTGTAAAAACAAAACAAAACAGTAAGTACATTTAGAAATGGTAAGAACTTGGATCATTTTGCCAGATCATTAGACATCTCTTAGCCAGGAGTGTACATAGGTTGACTATAACAAAGTTCTCTTTCAAAAAGACTAACAAACAACAACTAGCCAGAAACTTCATTGCTACCAAAGCAAGTTGGATATCTCCTTGGTCCTGACATAGATAATTAAGGGGGAGTAAAAGATAATGGCTGTGCTTTTTTTTTTTTTTTTTTTAGTTATATTAACAAAAGTAAAAGGATAGCATTATCTGAATTAGAAAAAGACTTGATAACACGTGTGTGTGTGTGTGTGTGTGTGTGTGTGTGTGTGTGTGTAGTTGCAGGAAGGTCAGTGATTACAAGGCATCTGATGGCTCTGAGTCCCTTCTCCTCTCAGACCAGGACCTCAGCCTGGCTTCATATATGATCTCTACTCATGGCCATTAGGGCTGTCCACACCGATGCCTTTCAGCTTCTATCTCTCTGCAGACTCATGACTACTTGTTACACTGGGATCCTCTGATTTTGCCCCCTCAAGATATCATTGTTCATCAGTGGAACATAGAGCCACTGCACAGGTTTAATTAGAAGTCATATCTTCTGCTCTTTATGATATATTTCTTTTTGTAGGGAGTACTTCCCATTTGATGGCATGCAAGTCTGCTCTCCCAGTTCCATTGGAGATGTTATCTTTCAGGGACTGCTTCACTTCTTTTGGTGGCTCAGCTACAGTAGGATTCGGCTTGCCACCTTCTTGCTGCTTCCTTCTTTACTCTCCCACCAGCTGAGTATTGAATATCTTCTTCCCATTTGTTTCTATTCATACTAGATTACCACAATTTAGTTGAGTCTTTCACTTAACTGGCCAACATGGCTTCATCCAGAGAAAATCAATTATACCACTTAGCCACATTCATGCATTCAATTGTTTCTTTTAGTCTGAAAACTGATTGTTAAGTTTAATACAATGATTGTAAATCATTCACACTATTCCTGACACACCTCCAATTCTTAGAGTTATTTGTAATATCCGCCAGCAAGTGTAACTATTTATAGTATTACTCTTTTTATAAATATATGTTTTTATTGATTTTAGAGAGAGAGGAAGAAGAAACATTGATGTGAGAGAGAAACATCAATCTGCTGCCTCCTGCACACTCCTTACTGCAGATCAAGCCTGCAACTCAGTCATGTGCCCTGACTGGAAATCAAACTGGTAACCTCTTGGTCCTTGGGGTGACAATCAACCAACTGAGCCACACTGGCTAAGGCTATAGCATCGCTCTTTATTAAAGTCTAATGGCTCAAACAGGAAGCATCTCAGGGCAGTAGACCTAGATCAGTGGTTGGCAAACTGCAGCCATGGTTTGCTGTTCTGTTGACTAATGAGTTTGCTGACCATTGGGATAGGGGCTTAATCACAAGGAACAATAGCCTGTATGTATTGGAATCGAGAGTCTAGGTCAGTGGTCAGCAAACTCATTAGTCAACAGAGTGGCAAACCATGGCTCTCGAGCCATAGTTTGCTGACCACTGACCTAGATAAATGAACCTAGAATATATTCTCCCAACTAATTAGAAACAAAGTGCCCAAAGAATGAAGTTACAGTAACTTTGTAGAAACTTTTTGTCTTTCCTTATTTCATCTATCACTAGTTTAGTAATTTCCTAGTCAACACTAGGGCATGAGAAGGCCCCATTCTGGGTATACTTCTTCAATAAGCAGGTAGTATCACTGTTAAAGTTTGCATCTAAATCCCTCTTTGTAAGCCATAGGAATTGTGCAAAGGTCTGGGGTGAGGTGGGATTGGCTATTTTATCAATCTATTAGCAAGAACTACCTGATCTCTATCTGGGCGAAAGTGTTATTATAATGAGCATTGCTTCCCTTAGCTTTCCTATGGCATTTGAGCTCTAAAAGAAAAGATCAAGATATGAAAGCTGATTGCTTATAGCTAAGAGCAAGATAAAGTGGAAAGAATAAGGGGTTTTTTCCTTGCCCATTCCTGTTCTCACTGCCCCACTGATACCAAAGAAAACAAAACATAACTAGCTGTGATTCTTTCAGGATGCAGGTGACTATTAATGTTGTGACAGTGGTCATTTGCACGACTCAGCAGACATATTTGTCATTGTTTAAATACCTTCTCAGCAGCCTAAAATCAAGTTAATGAATAGCTGAAAATGACACATGGGAGATGAAGAAGAGGGAGTACATTGTAATGAAAATTATTGGCCAAAACATTGGGGACTTCATTTATAATTTTAACTACAGGATTTTTGTATACTAAAATTAACCACCCAATGGTATTAAAGCCTAAGCTACCGTTAATGACCAATCGACCAAATGACCAGTTGCCTGGTTGACTGGTTGCTATGATGTGCACTGACCACCAGGGGGCAGAGACTCAATGCAGGAGCTGTCCCCAGTGGTCAGTGCACTCTCACAGCCAGCCAACCTCCTATGTTTCCTCTCTGAAGCTGGCTGGCCTGATCAGCCCCAATCAGCCTGATTGCTGGCCAAACTGAGGGACCCTACCTGTTCACAGATTCATGCACCAGGCCTCTAGTATTAATAATATTATTCTAAATGGGTAACTGCTTTACAGCTTATAAAATATAAATCCATTATCACATGTGTTTCATTCAACAACTTATGAAATGAGCAGGTCAGAAAACGTTTTGTCATTATTTTTACACATGAGGAATATGAGGCTCAGAGGAACTGAATGACTTTGTTCAAGGCCACAATATTGGGAAGTGGCAGAGACAGAACTGAGACTCAGTTTGTTTGACTCTTTAGGTGAAATGCACTTCCTTCTCTTTATGTCTCAAACTTCAGCAACCAAAAGGTAGGAGGGTATCATGTTCACCCATCAGATAGGATCCACCTCTCAGTGTTGGTGACATGGGGTCCCTTACACTGAGGTCACATGTCTGAGGAACTGATATCACAAGAAAGAATGTTGGGAGTCACTACAAGATCTTGCCTGAGAATTTCAGGAATGGATTGCTTAAATGGGAAGCCACCTGCAACATAAGTGCCAATAATCTGACTGGTGGGTTTTAAAATAGTGCAAAGGAAATAGGTTTGAACTGTGGAAAGCAAGTTCAGTGGTTAGAACATTGGTCCACGCATTGAAGGATCATGGGATCAATTCCTAGTCAAGGCTATATATCTGGGTTGCAGGTTCAAACCTCGGCCCAGTCAGGGTACATGCAGAAAGCAGCCAATCGATGTTTCTCTCTCTCTCTCTTTCTCTGCCTTTTTCTCCTTCCCCTCCACTTTCCCTAAAAATCATTGGGAAAATAACCTCAGGTGATGATTAACAAAAAAAAAAGGGGGGGGCAAGTTTGGGTTTTTTAAACTATAGAAAACATTTTGGGAAATCCTCCATAATTTATTCCTGAAATTGTTACCAACAAGGTATTATAAGTAAATATATTAATGTATCCACATGTATTTTGAGCTCTGAACAGGACTCAACAACTATTAAAAACAACTCCAGGGCATTTCATTCCCCTATAAACTTTCTACTCATTTTTCAGCAGGCAATAGGATTTGTTCTATAGCATGAACATTTGCAGATTTCACCTATGAGAAAAGGCTAAATATAAAGTTCCTTCATTCATTTTTACCCCTTTCATTAAACCAACCCATTACTGAATGAATTTATGAATATACATTACTAACAGCCCTCATTTATGAAGGCTTAACTTGACAATTTAGAAGAACAGTTCAGCCATTGAAGTGTCCTTCACCTTTCCTATGTGCATAGACTTGTTAAGAGTAGAAATATAAAGTTGTACTAGTTCCACTAAAAAAAAAAAAGAATAAAAATCATTGGCTTAAACATTTTTTTCTCACTGCTGTTTTTTCCCCAAGTCATTTTCCCCCCTTCAGATTGTAAAGTAACTGTAGGGGGCTAATATTCATGGCAGAGACTCATGTAGTTCACAGCAGTGAAGTCTTAATAACTTTACTCCAGTATTGCTGGGAAGAGTTGATTGTTAGGGAAGAGAGAAGGCAGCTGCTTTCACTCACAACACCTGGAGATAAGAGAGACAAATAGGAAAAGGGACCCGCCTAGGCCTGGATTTCATGTCACCCTTACACCCAGACCATGAACAAGTGGCAAGATTTATCTTTTCAGTTTCCAGGCTGACATAGAGAGAGTGAAAGTTACTTGAGGGTAAACATTTCCACAATAAATGTTTAATATGGGCATGAAACAGCCATTTGGTTTCAATACTGTTTCAAGTCCTAAGCCCAAGACATGTTTTATGACTTCTCCTCCTTAGCCTACCACCAACCAGCTAAAGCCCCTCTTACTCCCATGAAGCAACAAGGAATATTTTATCTTTTATGGTTTGTTTCCACTTTCCTCATACAAAGAAAGGCCTTCCCGGTATCCATGATCACTTTGTTCTGTCGTTGGCCCAGCTTAAGCCAATACTATCTTTTTTATATTTTATCACTGACAGTTATCAAGACATTAGGCCACCAGAATGTTCTATCTATACCCAAAGAATAGTGCAAGCTGGAGCAAGAACAGGTCTAGGGAGAACAAGGAGTGAGGGAGTGGTTATGCAGATGTCTGTAAAGTAAGGTGTTTTTTTTTTTTGCTATGAGTTGATTTGTGAGCATGTGTTTCAATTGTGTTTCCAATAGCAGGTGTGCATACCTATATGCATGCATGCACACATGTGCATGCATACTCCCATGTGTGTGTGTGTATTTTTGTGTGGGTGAGAGTGGGGACTTGGTGGAGAGTGGGCAGATGCTTGAGGTAGTTAGTCATCATGTCTTGGCCAGGGACACTTGGCTAGACTTGCAAAGCTTCTCAGGGAACAGCCCAGGCCAAATCATTGAGATTAGGCAGTTTTCCAAATAGCTCACAGTAAGAGCTTCCACAAGGCGAATAACTAGGAACAGCGCTGATGGTATACTGGCAACACGATAGTCAGCTTATTTCACTAAGTCCATCATAGATTATCTGTCTTTGGAAAAGAGTCTTAAAATGGGTGTTCAGTGCAAAAACGTCTCATACCTCTTGGACTAAATTCAATCACTCCAGAAAATATGCGCTGAACAAGAGATGTGAGAAAGCCTAAGAGCTTCAAGAGATGTTTGGAATAATAATAGTCATCTTCTGGATGTAATAAATATTGGTAGAGCTTAACAGGTTATAAAGTAATTTCACACTCATTATCACATTTGGTGTTCACAGTAATTTATTGGGGTAGGCAAAGATGATTCTCCCATTTTACACATGGAGAAACAGAAGCTCAGAGGAGCTACATAACTTGCTCAAGGTCCCACGGTTAGTAAATGTATTAGGGCTGGAATCCAACTTTTCTAACTTATCATATAGAAGACTGGACTTTGCACCCATTTTATACTTCCTAGAATTCTTACCTCACTGTGTGAATGTTTAGTGGGTTTTTAGATGTTTGAAATGTTAAGCTTAAATGCCACAGTGCTCAAAAGAAAGTGGCTGAAAAGAATGGAAGACAAAACCAACAATATGAGTAAGAGCCAAGAGGAAATGAAGAGCCAAGAGGAAATGAAGAATAATCAAGAAGAAATGAAAAATGACATCGCTGCTGTAAAGAACTCAATAGAAAGCATCAAAAGTAGACTAGAAAAGCAGAGGACTGCATCAGTGAGCTAGAAGACAAAGTAGGAAAAAATACCAAAGTACAGCAGCTTCTAGAAAAAAAAATTAAAAAGCAAGAGGACAGCCTAAGGGAGTTTTGGGATAATACGAAACAAAACAAAATCTGCATAATAGGGGTGCCAGCAAAAGTGGAAACTGAGCAAGGAATAGAAAACCTGTTTGAAGAAATAATGACAGGAAACTTCCCTGATACAGGGAAGAAAAAACCCAAACACATCTAAGAAACTCAGAGTCCCAAGCAAAATGAACCCCCAAAGACCGACACCAAGGCACATTATAATTAAATTGGTAAACACCAACAACAAAGTAAGAATCTTAAAAGTGGCCAGAGAAGGACAGAAAGTTACTTACAAAGGAACCCCCATCAGATTAGCAACTGATTTCTTAACAGAAACTCAACAGGCCAGAAGGGAATGGAATGAAATATAAAAAGTCATGCAAAGGAAGGGACTGAATCTAAGAACACTGTACCCAGCAAGGCACTCAATCAAAATTGAAGGTGAAATCAGGAGTTTCACAGACAAAAAAAAGAGTAAGACAATTTATTACCATCAAACCAGCAATGCAAGAAGTATTAAAGGGTCTGCTGTAAAAAAAAATAATAATAAAAAAAAAATAAAAAGAAATAGGAAGTGAAGAAGGAACAGAGGAGTAAAGAATAAAAATGGTGACAAATAATAACTTTAAATGTAAATGGATTAAATGCTCCAATCAAAGGCATAGTGTAATGGATTGGATAAGGAAACATGACCCATATAATTGCTGTCTCCAAGAAACCCACCTCGGAAAAAAAGATGCACACAGACTGAGGGTGAAGGGATGGAAGACGGTTTTTCAGGTAAATGGAAATGAAAAAAAAAGTTGGAGTGGCAATACTTATATCTGACAAATTAGATCTCAAAGTGAAGGATATATAACAAGAGATGAGGAGGGCCACTTCATAATACTAAAGGGAGCAATCCAAAAGGAGAAATAACTCTGGTAAACATAATCATACCCAATATAGGAACACCTAAATACATAAAAAAAACTCCTGGAGGATATCAAAGGAGAGATTGACAGCAATACAGTCATACAATAGCTACAATTTGGAAACAACTTAGGTGCCAGTCAGCAGATGAGTGGATCAGAAAACCATGGTACATCTATACAATGGAATACTATGCTGCCATAAAAAGCAGGAATTCTTACCATTTGCAGCAACCTGGATGAAACTGGTGAGCATAATGCTCAGTGAAACAAGCCAGTCAATGAAAGAAAAATACCACATGATCTCCCTCATTTATGGATAATAAAGAACATTATAAACTGATGAACAAAAAGATAGATACAGAGGCAGGAAAGCATCAAACAGACTCTCAAATTACAGAGAGAAGGTTAGGGAGAGGTCAGGAAGAAAGGAGATCAACCAAAGGACTTGTATGCATGCATATAAGCATAACCAATGAACGCAAGACACTGGGGGGTTAGGGTATGCATGGGAATAGAGGACAATGGGAAGATATGTATGCATGTAATACATTAATAAATTTTTTTTTAAAAGGAAGGGTCTTGACCTAGGACTTATAGGATTAGAAGGAAAGCCAGATATAGAAACTAGGTGTCCTGCACTTCATCTATGCATCAAAAGAAGGGAAGAATTGAACCAGGAAGCCAGCCAGTAGGACCACTTGCTGGTTATGTTGCAGATGGTGTATTCAGGGACAAAGGAGACAGAAGAGAGTCAGAACATACTCTGAGCTTTGTTTTTCATTCCCAAATTGCCTTTTGAGGAAGATTTGGAATTCAAAATGATTTGATGGTAAATGAACACAGTGTTCCAAGTATGGTTAACGAAATAGATGTTAACTGACAGCACCAGGTGGCATCTACTCAGATTTTGAGTAAAATTGTATAATAGCTAACCAAAGTGTGTAGCCTTTCATTCCAAATAGGCGATGTGTCATAAGCCTGGCAAATTGCCAATGAGCATTCTCTCCAAGAGAAAAATTTCAAAAGGGAACCAAGGAATCCAGGCTGGTAAGATCACTGAACTTGTTAGGCAAGTGTAACCTATTGGGGAGTAAAGCATTATTTTTCCTGTCAATTAAATTAACCACCATTTGCGTCACGTTTTACAGTTTACAAAACACTTAAGTTTAATCAAGCCTAACTAATTGACTAGAATTCTTTGAGAGAATAAGTATACATGTGGACAAAGGGGAACCAGTAGATATAATATATTTAGATTTTGAAAAGGCCTTTGACAAGGTCCTACACCAAGCACTAATTTTAAAAGTTAAGTCACCATGGAATTGTGGCATGGTGTTTTGAAATTGATAGGAAAGTAGCTTATAGGTAAGAAAGCAGGGACTTTTTCTGGAGAAGTATTAATGGTGGTGTGTCCTAGGTATCAGTGCTGGGACCAATTAATATTTTGGTGAATCATCTGAACAACCTTTAGAAAATGAAAATATTTTCTGGGTAGCAAAATGCAAAGAAGATTTCAGTCTTGTATGATTGTATCGATGATCAGAAAAAGGAGAATTAGAGTAGAATTGTTCTAAGAGTGGCCTCTGAAAGCTCACTGACTGGCTCTGAATCCTGGCTCTGCCCTTAAAGACTTCATGATCTTAAGCAAATTACCTCTTCTGGTATAAAATTTCTTACCCATAAATTGGGAATAATAATAAACCCTAGTTCATGAAGGTGTTGTGAAAACAATATGAGACAATGCATATAAAGTTCTGGCACAGTGCTCGGAGCACTGTGGTAAATGTCCAAAAAATATTACTTCTATTATTACTTATTATGTTTATTCAATATTATTCTTATAAGATGCCAGGCTCTAAATGATCATCTTATGCCCTAGGAATGAAACTTGGGAGCCATTACAGTCTATTGTTTTTTTAAAGCATTGGAAGAATTTTAGTGATTCAAAGGATGAAGATGACTATAGACTGACTTAGGAGAAAAAGATTTCATGCAAGAAAACTAATAATCCAGGAGCACCTAGTAGGTGCTAAATACTGGGTAGATGCTTTACAAAGTTTACTCCTTTAATCTTGCAATAGTCCTCTGATCCACATTTGATGGATGAGGAAGTGGAGACTTAAAGAGGAGGCTAAGGATACTTGTCCTAAGTTCTGCTAGTTCATAAGGAATAAGCCAGAAATCAAAACAAGTTAGCTCTACCCTTAAACTTATTTTTTCACTGCATCATACTTGAAATGCACTTTGAGGTATAGGTATAATTTGTGAAGGAATAAAAAAGAAGTAGTTATATAGAAATAAAAATGGGTAATGGTATGAAAACAGAAGCAAGAACAGTATGTTTATAGGACTCATGGGGCATGAGTATGGTTGTTTCTGCCAACATAGATGGTTCCTGTGGGTTAGAGGTGGGAAATGAAGCCACAAGGATAGTTTAGGCTAGACTAGTAGGCCCTCAGAATTTTGCTAAGGAGTCTCAATTGCCTTGTCCTCCAGGCAATTGAGACAAGATGAAGGCAGCTGAGCTAGGAGAGGTAGGAAATGCTTTACAAAGATTAACCTGGCAGTTGTATAAGAAGATTTTGGTGGAATCTTCTGTCTGGGTCTGTGATTCTTGGTTCTCTAAACTGCTAGTGTAAGGCTCTCAATACTCGTGCTTAGCTTAGAAAACTGGAGAACACTTAAAATGTGATTGAAATAGACTATACAGGAGAGTGGAATAGAAGGGAAGCAGTGACAGAAGCAGGAAAAATTACCAATAATATACAGGGATTTGGGGTTCAACTGTATATCAAGGGCGAGGTAGAAGAAAGAGTCAAAGATGACTAGTTTTAAGAGTTTTAAGCCTCAGTGACCAGGAGAATTGTAGTAATACTTTAAAAACAAAGATATTAAGGGAATAGCCAGCTTTGGACATCTCTTGGTAAATCTGATTTGTGATACATTGAATTGGGGATAACAGTGGGAAAGCTAGGTAGAAATTACTAGGAAGCAGTTGGAGATGTGAGATAGTAGCTCAATAGAGCAGTTAAAATGGGAGGTTAATGAATTTATGAGTTGTCTCCATACTGATTAATAGTTAAAGGATGTCCATTGAAGCATTACCCACAATAGCCAGAGGTGAAAACAACTTAAATGTCCACCAGGGGATCAGTGGATGGAAAAATTATGGTACATGCATATAATGGAATATCATTCAACCTTAAAAAAGGACATCTTAGCTGAAACCGCTTTGGCTCAGTGGATAGAGCGTCGGCCTTCGGACTGAGAGGTCCCGGGTTTGATTTTGGTCAAGGGCATGTATCTTGGTTGTGGGCACATCCCCAGTAGGGGGTGTGCAGAAGTCAACTAATTGATGTCTCTCTCTCATCGATGTTTCTAACTTTCTATCCCTCTCCCTTCCTCTCTGTAAAAAATCAATAAAAAAGGACATCTTATTATACACTATATCATGGATGAATATTAAGGACATGCTCAGTAAAATAAGCCAGTCACAGAAGGGCATATATCACATGAGTCCACTTTTTTTTTTTTACAAGAGTCCATTTTTATGAGATACTCAGAGTAGCCAAATTCATAGAAGCAAAAAGTAAAATGGTGGTGCCAGAACTTGAGGGAGGGGAGAAAAGGGAAGTTACTATTCAATCACCATGGAATTTCAGTCATACAAAATGAAACAGCTCTAGAGATCTATTGTATAATCCTATATAATAAAAACATAGTATGCAAATTGTCCCTTTGACCAGAGTTCTTCTGGAAGTTTGATCAGAGGGCAGAGGCAGAGCTAGTCAGGGGAAGGGAGGGCGTATGAAGCTGGCAGCCAGCAGCCACTAGGGACCCTACCAGTGCATGAAATTCATGCACCAGGCCTATGGTTTAGATATAGTTAACAATATTATACTGCACACTTAAAAGTTACTTTAGAGGACAAATTTCATGTTAGATTTTTTTTTAATTTTTTAAAAATTTTGCCAAAAAAGTTAAATCGTTAAAAAATTAAAAGAGCCAAAGTGAATGAGGTCTGTCTTTTTTCTGGAGAAGGAAGAAAAGACTGAGGCTTAAGAAGAGACCTCTGGATAATACTCAGTTTTAGAATAGGATTAGGAAAAACTAGTGCAGGAAAGAGGCTAAAGAAGGAAAAGGATGTTAGAGGCAATGGGTGGTAGGATTTCAAGGAGAAGTCTGTGCACTGAAGAGGAAAGAGCCAAATTAGATTTCTAGTTATTCCACTTAGATAAACCTCATTTCTTCTTTGAGCCCCACTTTCCTTATCTATAAAATGGAAACAAGAGCACCTATCCATATAAGAGTACTTTGTAAACTGGGAAAAGGAATGCAAACATGAGGGCTTATTTTGTTTTTGTTGCTGTTGTTTGCCTTCTTGATCCCAGAAGCTTGATTTTATTTTTTCTCCATCACTGTCATTTTTATGAAGCTTTGCAGTTATGTGTTATTGCCTACCTATGTTAGATTACTCTTAAGAAAACAAAACAAATATGGTGTTCTCAGAAGAGAGGGTCAAGTGATGTCTCTTCTTTAGAAAGTTACCCCATCATTTGTTTTCCATAAACTCCCCTAGATTGCATTTGTTTTATAATGGGAAAGAACCAAGGAAATGTCCAATGGGAAACAGTCAATTGATCATATCAGTTCATTTTAGACCATGGAAAACATTAATTTACCATTTTAATCTACCTGGGTTCAGAGATTTTAAAAAGGCTACCTGAAAACTTCATTTTCTAGAGTATTGTCTTTCCTTGAAGAGTTGACAGCATTGTGTTACAGGGATTTTAAGGGAGTTACAGAGAGCAGATTCAGTTGGTTTTTAATGTCCAAGAATCACCATTTTAGCTCAGATTGGAGCTGGCAGTAATCAGTTACCTGCAAGGAAACGGAGTTGATTCTTCATTTTCATCATTCCATCACCAGAGCCTCCAATGCACTCATCTTCATCATCACCGCAGTCTCCACTTTCCAGGCCTTCTTCATCAAGGTTTTTATCCACAACTCTACCCTTGGGCATAG
Source organism: Lasiurus borealis (assembly GCA_004026805.1). NCBI lineage: Eukaryota > Metazoa > Chordata > Mammalia > Chiroptera > Vespertilionidae > Lasiurus > Lasiurus borealis. The sequence goes on along the minus strand of PVJN01004970.1, from coordinate 475 downwards.
ACATGGTTCTCAGGAGCTGAAAGAAAACAGACAGAAATGTAGCAGCTCTTCATATTTCTTTGGTAGGTCTAAACCAGTGTGTTATTAACAGAACACATTAAATATGCTGAATGAGTTACACAGAAGCTTTTAAAAATCAATTTCAAATTTAAATAAATGTAAACTGATGATATGCTTTGGAATTTCATACTCCTGGGCCTTTCTATGATATTTCATATGATTCTCTACTCCTTTACTCCTCTAACATCAGAGTGTATATTGCATCAAACCTTTCAATGCCACGGTATTTAAGTCCCTGAAAGCCTCCATGGTAGGAGAACTAACCGATGAGGAAATTAAACACAACATAGGTAAAGCGTATTTATATGTTCAGAGGATTCTGAAAACAGAAAAGATGCCTATGGAAGCCTCTTATAACTATATTTACAATTGCTAAATTAAAACAACAAATTCTTTCCATCAAAATAAAAAGATA
>PVJN01004969.1:28469-85768 GCA_004026805.1 Lasiurus borealis | reverse complement strand
CAGACGGGAGTGGCAAGAAATATTCAACGTGATGAATAGCAAGAACCTACAACCAAGAATAATCTATCCAGCAAAGCTAACATTCAGAATTGAAGGGCAGATAAAGAGCTTCACAGATAAGAAAAAGCTAAAGGAGTTCATCAACTCCAAACCAGTGTTATATGAAATGCTGAAGGGTACTCTTTTAGAAGAGGAAGAACAAAGAGGTAAAAGCCAAAAAATTATGAACAAATACATATCTATCAACAAATGAATCTAAAAATTAAGTGAATTAAAAATTTGATCAACAGAATAAACTGGTGAATATAATAGAATCAGGAGCACAGAAAGGGAGTGGACTGTTAATTCTTAGGGGGAAAGTGGACTGGACAAAAATCATACACCTATGGATGAGATCAATGGGAGGGAGCTAAGGGCAGAGGGAGGGGTGGGAGCTGGGTGGAGGGGTGCTATGGAGGGGAAAAAAAGAGAAACAAATGTAATAATCTGAATACTAAAGATTTAATTTAAAAAAAAAGACTTAAAGAAGATACAGATACAGAAGCAAAGAAGCATTGAACAGACTGTCATACTATAGCGGGAAAGCAGGGGAGGTGGTGTGGGGCTGTAAGAGATCAACTGAAGGACTTGTATGCATTTATATAAGCATAACCAATGGATATAAGACACTGCGGGGCAGGTGAGTGTATGTACTAGGAGGTAGGGAGGGCCAGGGGGAGGTCAATATGGGGGAAAAAACGAGACATATATACTACTATTTGTAATACTTTAAACAATAAAAAAGGACAACACAATAAACTCTAAAACTATACTACTCCTAGAATAAAAATGTTGGAGAAAAATAATCATAAGATTGGTTTTGGCAATGACTTCTTGTTTATTACATGAAGCACAAGCAAAAAAACAAAAAAATACAAATTGCAAGTGGGACTGTATCGAAGTGAAATATAGCAAATAAAATAATCAACAAAGTAAAAAGATAACCTATAAATGGGAGTAATTATCCCATCTGATAAATGCTAAATATCCAACATAGATAAAGAAATTCTACTACTCAATAAACCAAAAAAAGTCACTAAAAAAATGGACAGAGTACTTGAATAGCCATTTCACCAAATAAGTTATATAAATGGCAAAAAAAACATGAAAAGATAGTCAACATCACTAATCATAAGGGAATTGCAAATTAAAACCACAATGAAGTATCACTTCACACATGTGGTAATTGCACTTATAAACACAATCACACAAGTGTTGGCAAAAATATGGAAAAATTGGAGCACTTATACTGTGAAATTTTAAAATGGTGCAGCTACTATGGAAAACAGTATGGGGGGTGGGGAGTCCTCAGAAAATTAACATTATAACTACCATATGATTCAACAATCACTCTTCTGAGTGTTTATCCAAGAAAACTAAACAAGCTCTCAAAGAGATATTTGTGGCCCCATGCTCACTGAGCATTATTCACAATAGTCAAGTTGTAGAAACAACCTAAATGTCTATTACTAGATAAATGGATAATAAAAATGTGATGTGTATATGTGTGTGAATATTATTTATTATTCAGTCTTAAAAAAATAAAGATATTGTGTCATATGCTGCAACATGGGTAAATAAATGTTGAGAACATTATGCTAACTAAAATAAGCTAGTCACAGAAAAACAAATACTGCATGATTCCTCTCATATGAGGTATCAAATATAGTCTTACTCATAGAAACAGCAAGTGGTTGCCAAGAGCTGGGGGGAGGAAAAATGGAGATTTAATGGTCAGTGAGTATAGTTTCAGTCATGCAAGATGAAAAAGTTCTAGAGATCTACTGTACAACAATGTACATATAATTAGCAACACCATACTGTACATGTAAAATGTGTTTAGAGTAAATTTTCACCTCATTACAAATATACTAGTTTATTGAGTTAAAGAAGTCAAATCCAAAGAAATGCATACTGTATGATTCCTTTTATCTGAAGGCCAAACATAGGAAAAATAATGGTCATAGAAATTGCAAACTCATTACCTTAGGTGAGGTGAGGGGTGATAACCAGAAGATGGCATGAGAGAACTTTCTGGGATGTTATTTTGAGTGGTAATTACATGGGTGTATAAAACTATAACAATCGATTAAGATAAAACTCTAACATCAATTTTATATAAAATACTGCTTAAAAACAATTGTGAACGTTTTTATTTATAAAAGTTAAATGTTATGTTTCCTCCTTAGATAAAAACATATTGCTGATAAAAAAAATGGCCACTACTCATGCCTGATCAAATGAAAGAAATGCTATGTTTAGTTAGAAAAATTGGTTGTAAGTTCAAATACCCAATTGTCTCTTACGTCTGTAAAGAAGAATAAGAAGTAAAAATGGGAGATTTGATATTTAATTAAAATTTTGAAAATAAAAGTTCATAAACATCAGTGTTCTCCTGTGGTATATTTAGAAAATGTGCATGGGCATAGAATTCATTTTCAGCTAATATCAATAAGTTTACAAGCAGTAGGTCTTTAAAAAATGGTAAAACCTGAGAAAATGGAACTATAGTGTAAGACACAGGGGAAAAAAAATAACCATACCCAAGAAACAACACAAGGCAGAAACCAGGAGACAGCAAATTAATAAAACCAAAATCTAGACACAGGCTCAGATAGATGTTGAGGATAACATTTTTTAAATTTTAAAAATAGGTATTTTTGTGTGTTTTTTTAAAGCAAGCATGACTTGCCCCCCGCCTCCAAAATAAAAATAAAAATAAAGTTCTCATACTTGTAACCTTACTCTTGGGTGTAACTAGAAGAGCAGTCAAAGACCCAGAAAATAGACAGGAAGTCTGAACAACAGTGATTCAAAGATAACTAAGGTTCAATATACAAGTAGCCATTCTTTTAAACTGCAACTGAAAACAATCATGAGAAATATATATGAAAGTATACTTGAGGCAAGAGAGATTTACTGATATTAGTTTGATCACTGGGGATGACTTTTAGCAGGGCAGAGTAAAAATAACTTGTAGTTGGGGAAGTCATTACTTATTTGTATGGTTTAAACTATATAATAAATCTGTGATATATCTCTATATATTTATCTCCCAAGTGACTAGAAATTGGGGATAACTGCAAAATTTTGTCACCATTTCATGTTGTATTATCTATAATCTGTCCATATGTAATTTGCCATTCAAAACAAAAACAAGTTACAGTGTCCCCACAGAGCTTGTTATGGATTTACTCTGACTTGGAACAAAATCGTAGAAGTCAACACTAACGAGTTAGGGAGAAATAAATAAGCAAGTTTAATACACACAATAAAAATTTATTTTTTGCCTTATAGCATACCTTTCAAGCATTATAGCTTTGGTTTAAAGTTTCACTCAATATCAAGCAAAGCAGAAATCTAATAAATATCTACTATAATTTCAGCATTGTAAGCACAACTTGTAAATTTTTTCACAAAAGAATTGTGAGACTAGAAATATACTTTTAAAAAGTGTAGCAGCATGTAAGTTTAAGTAGTTATAAAAATACAGTTTTGAATAAAGAGAGTTAGTAAAGAATTTTATCTTCTATAACGTGAAAAGTTAACATTTTACTTCTCCAATATATCTTAATACTTTATGTATTATTGGGGTATGCTTTTTAAAATATATTTTATTGATTTTTTTTTTTACAAAGAGGAAGGGAGAGGGATAGAGAGTTAGAAAGATAAATGAGAAAGAGACATTGAATAGCTGCCTCCTGCACTCCCCATACTGGAGATGTGCCCTCAACCAAGGTACATGCCCCTGACCAGAATCGAACCTGGAACCGCTCAGTTCACAGGCCAACTTTCTATCCACTGAGCCAAATCGGCTTTCGCTATTGGGGTATGTTTTTGATGTGCATTCTTTCTTTTTTCTTTATGTGCTATTTTTTTTTCTCTCCAAATATTTACCCAGAGTAATATAAAATATGATTATTTTAGTCCCTCTACAATTTCCTATAAGTAAACATCCTTTTTGAAAAGAAAATTTGGATATATTATCAAGTATCTATTTTTGCAGACCCCAGCAATTTTATTGAATACCAAATGTCAGTGATATGAAGATAATCTCACTGACAATTCCAAGACTGTTCACTCTTTCACAGATTTTTTATTGCTGATGCATAATCCATCTGAGCATTGCAATAAAAAGAAAATATCACAAAATGTGCTCAGGGCTTCATAGCAATGAGTACCAAAATGTCAATAGACAGAAAGAGAATATCCCCATGTGCACACACACAGAGCTATGTTTGTTGCTTAAATCTGACTAATGCTATTTGCAGAAAAATTAACTCCTATTATATTTTTATTGAATAGATGTGCCTTAAAATAGGGTTTTATTCAGTTCTCTTAAATGAGGTTCTTTATTCAATCTAAGACAAAATACTGCAACCCATACCAAAGTGATAGAATAGTTTAAGAGAGATTAGCTATTTTTCCCATGCCAGAGCATCCAGAGGAAGTGTGAGGAAATTCTCTTAATCATACATGTTTTAGTATTTGGTGCCAACCATCCAGATGTTCTAAATATGTGAATTTTTTAGCATCACATAAAATAATGAGAAAAGGAACCCTGATAATTATTGGTAATTAATTCATTTATATATTCATTTATTCTACAAATATTTATTTTGCAGCTATTATATGCAATGTGTTGTATTAGGTGTTGAAAAAAGGAGCATAGGTGTACAAGGATCAGAATCTGGGTTCAGAAAGCTTATAATCAGGTATAATGGGTAGGATATGAACACAAAACAGAGTGGGGTCTATGCATTGAGAGGTCAAAAGTGGTCATGGGCATTAATAAATAAGACAGCTTTCCAAATTTTATGATAAAAGTAGGATTCAATCTGACATTTGTAAGAGTTGGTAATAGTTTTATAATAAATAATTAATAAAAAAGATATATATATATATATACACACACATACACAAAGAAAGTGTATGTAATAAAATTATATTCATGAAGTGTTGTAATTTAGTGGAATGGTAATAGATAAAACAGGGAAAGTACTTTGACTTAGATTGGAAAGGACTTTGAATTTATAATTTATATTTATTTTTAAGTGACATAACACACATCAGTGTCATGTATTCTGCTGAAGAAATGTAGAAAATAATTTCCTCACATAAGTAATTTTTCATCCTTTATCATTAGTTCTATCTGGCAAGTAAAAGGGACTTATATCATCTCCAAGGTTCCTTCAAGGATTCAAAAAATTTGAGAAGATTTTCATTAAGAGAATCCCATAGAAGACTAAGGAGCATAAGAAATATACAATCATCATAATACTCTAGGAAGTTGTATCTCTTATTGATGTGCAGGGTGCATTAAATGATGGAGACTGTGAATGTAGAGAGTGTAGTTCGAGGACTTATGTGACTGTCTTTTTTATTTTTTTTTATTAATGTGTTACATGTATACATATCTTCCCAGTGCTCGCCCCCCTCCCAGGTATACCTTAAACCCCCAGTGTCTTGGGTTCATTGGTTATGCTTATGTGCATGCATACAAGTCCTTTGGCTGATCTCTTATCTACCCCACCTCTCCTTAACCTTCTTGCTGTAATTTGACACTCTGTTTGATGCTTTACTGTTTCTGTATCTATCTTTTTGTTCATCAGTTTATAATGTTCTTTATTATCCACAATTGAGTGAGATCATGTGGTGTTTCTCCTTCATTGACTGGCTTATTTCACTTAGTATAAGACTCTCCAGTTCCATCCAGATTGCTAAAAATGGTAAGAATTCCTTCTTTTTTTATGGTAGCATAGAATTCCATTGTGTAGATGTACCATAGTTTTCTGAATTATGTGACTGTCTTTGCAGAGCCTAATTCAGGACAATTTTGGAAATGGTAAAGGATAGACGAGGAAGACTATTTGTTTGTTGATCATAAAAGTGTACCAGTGATCAGTGTATTTTTATTTGCATTTCTAATCAGTCTTAGCCAGACTACTTAATTTTTTTATATTAGAGCTTTTGATATGCAGAGTAAGACTCATAATCCCTGTATTGCCATATGGGAATGTCTAGGGAGTGTCACTCCTATATGTGAGTGTGTGTGTGTGTGTGTGTGTGTGTGTGTGTGTGTGTGTGTGTGTGTTTAGAAGTGCTTTGATAGCCGAGACCGGTTTGGCTCAGTGGATAGAGCTTCGGCTTGCGGACTGAAAGGTCCCAGGTTCGATTCCGGTTGGGGGCATGTACCTTGCTTGCGGGCACATCTCCACTGTGGGGCGTGCAGGAGGCGGCTGATCGATGTCTCTCTCTCATTGATGTTTCTGACTTTCTATCTCTCTCCCTTCCTCTCTGTAAAATATCAATAAAATATATTTATTTTAAAAAAAGAAGTGCTTTGATAAAAAATCCTTTAAGAATAAAGTATTATCACTTTCCAAATTTTTCTGTAATTTACATTTAGTAATGACTATTCCCATGAGACCTTTGTTTTCTCTCTTATTGCCATGTAAATACATAATATACTATGCCTGTGTGACAGACCACCTTCTCAATGTTTGTTATCAAACACATTTTAACTAGAGATGAATATAACACAACCATAATACATCAATGAAAAATGCAATAGTATTTTTATATAAAAATAATTTTTATGTTCTACCATTTTCCAGTGGGTGACACTTCCGATGTTTTAAAAGCCAAATGATAAAAAAGGGGATAAAAGGAAGAAAGAAAAGTGCTTCATATTAACAAGAAAAAATATTCACTGATTTTTGGAAACTGACATATCATAATTTTGTCACTTCAGCCATTGAATAGTTCTGTGCTGAGATTCGCTTTACTTGTCTGTAAATATTGGAATAATTATATTGTAAAAATAATTATTCCAATGGTAATATGTAAACCCATTATCTACATGTGTGTGCATGTCAAATGAGACAATGAATGAAAGACTGGCACATAATACATATAGTAGTTGTTATTAAAAACAAATTGTAGTTTTTAGGTTGTCTTTGCAAGTAGGTATGAGTGTGGTGAAATAAAAAGCATAATAACAATATTTAGGAGCAATGATTGGCCAAAGGACAATTGCACTTCTTGTGTCATTTCTAGAAACTGAAGCACATCCAAAAGTAGGAATGAAGACAGCACCAAGAACTATTCCTAAAGACTGGTAATGCATTAGTGGTCAATTTAGTAATGCTTGTAGATTACACTTTTTTTCTTACTGTTTATAATCATATATCTTTTATAGATGCTGGACATATTAACTATATGTGGCCTTAAAGTCCCCTGTTGGGAAATCATTCATAGAGTTAGTTGGGTACAGGCAGTAAAGGTTCACACTACAAATACAGTGCTCTCATCTCAAAGCAAACAATAGTTCCAAAAAGAAGAGTGTGTCAGGGTAAGCAGACAGAAAACAATTTTGTGTCACGATCTGTTCCTCTGCCCCTGAAACTAGGCTTCTCTCAGCTTTTTCAGCAGTGACTCTCTCCAGCAGTGACCATAACAACTGCTGTTCTCAGCTGACCTGACTGAGCCAATCCAGAAACTCTGCTCCTTGGGGAAGCTGCCTCCCCAGCACTTAGGGAGGGGTTCTGCTCCACAGAAAAGGACTCTCTCCTGAAGAGACAGAACCATTTGCCTCCACCACACTCTCCCCTCTGACCTATCTCAATCTTGGCCAAATTGAGGAAGTGGAAAGGAGATCGCCTTGCATCCCCCTCTCCTCGGCCTCAGTATGTTTTTCTCATGTCAGCTGGTGTCAAACAAAGGGCAAAGGAAGTACATACACAGCCAGAACTCTTTTGCTGGTCAGATATTCCTTGAGTGTCTGTCTTGTTGGAGCCTATTCAGTTTGTCTGTGTTGTGACCTTGGGACTCTGGAGAGAAATGGGGAGGGGGAGAAGTAAGTGTTATCCTAAGAACACTTACCATTCTTTTGTTGTCTGGATATGTTCTTGGGAAGGGTGGGATTGGGAGAAGCTTGACCTTGTGTCTTTCTCAATAAACTCTTCATTTGTACAAAATGAACACACACACACACACACACACACACACACACACACACACACACAGCCTTTAATGCTGCTTCCCAGGCTAGAAATTATTAACAATTAGAGGCCTGGTGAATGAATTCATGCACAGGTGGGATCCAGCAAGCTTGCCCCAATGTGGACCCATCAGGCTGGTCCAGCAGGGAGAGGGGCTGTGAGTGGTTGACAAGCAGGCTCCTCCCCTGATTGAGATGGGCCAACCAGGTTTGGGGCCAGCCAGGGGGAGGGGGTCCGATCCAGGCCTGGATCAGGCTGATTGGTAATCATAGTGCTTGTCACAGCCACAGGTTGTTCTTATCATTCTGATCATTCACTGTTCAAGTCACTGGGCTCTTATATATTTAGATATGATGATAGTGTAAATTAATGAACATGTTCTTCTTATGTATACTCCAAAGCCAAATATAAGAGATGAACAATTGTAAAAAAAATCACTTCTGACATTGTATGAATGGGTCTGAAAGTTTTGTAAAATAAAATATGGAGAAAAGCCAGTTGTTTCTGATGAGAACTAATTACAAATATCTGCAGTGAATACTTAACTGACAAGGTAATTTCTTGTCTGCGAAGAACTAGACATGATAAGTTATACATATTAACAAATCAGAAATATCCAGTTCCTTAAATAATGGCATTTATATATGATTAAATAAAACTTTATATTGTTTTCTAAATATGAAATCTGTTTACTTACCTGCATTACTTCCTTCTAGTGATAACCATGGATTTTTCTTTTTCCCTGGTGAGCTGAGAAATCTGAAATCTTTAACCTTTGGACTTCAAAGATTTTAAACTGCCTTCTCCCTCTGTCTGCAGATATGATGCTATGGATTACTCTGATTGTGATAGTGATTAATAATATGTTACTTTCCTGACAGTTCCTGTTAGCTTCATGATTAATTGATGTTACAAAGTTTCATTGCACTTTAATGGTTGATTTACTGATGTTTATAAAATGAAAGGTCAATTCAATAGTTTAAAATAGTTATGATAGTATTGATACTGAATGATATTTATTTGTAAAAAAAAAGAAAATAATAGAGAAAATCTGGTTGAAAAGGTCATAAAGTTGAGCAGATGAATGTGCCTAATTGCTCTATTTTCTTTAAAAGGCCATAAACTTTGCAACATTTTGTAAATGCCAGAGTTGCTGTCTCACATATAGAAATATTCATAATATACAGTATTGCAGCTAGAAGTTCAAAGGAAGATAAAAGGGGACTTAGAGTAAATCCTCCTCTCTAAATTATCTCTTGAAAAAGGCTTCGGGAAAATTTGACTGCAATGTTAACAAAGAATAAAAAGAAACATGTCACAGGAAAATAAAATATTTTAAAATTGCCTAAGCACCTAGATAAATCTGGGTTTAGATGTCTACATTTTGACAACATTCACCTTTTTTTTGTAGGGCAAAAAATAAAGAGAAGGAAGAAATGATATGCAAGTTTTCTGAAAGTTTGTGCTTGTGTTTAGAATTATTTTTCTTTTAAGTTTCATTTTTGATGCTCATTTATTTTTGTTTTAGGACAAAAAGAAACAAGAAGCTCTTCATAGTGCCAAGATATGGCTCTAGTGTTTCCCAGATATATAGAAGTTATAATTTCAATTTTATTTAAAAGTTGATTTCTTGATGTTTTTAAAACATTGCACTTTTCAATAGCTACAATTTGGAAACAACCTAGGTACCCATCAGCAGATGAGTGGATCAGAAAACTGTGGTACATCTACACAATGGAATTCTATGCTGCCATTAAAAAGAAGTAATTCTTACCATTTGCAGCAACCTGGTTGGAACTGGAGAGCCTTATGCTTAGTGAAATAAGCCAGTCAATGAAGGAGAAGCACCACATGATCTCACTCATTTGTGGATAATAAAGAACATTGTAAACTGATGAACAAAAGGATAGATACAGAGGCAGTAAAGCATCAAACAGACTGTGATATTATAGCAGGAAGATTAAGGAGAGGTGGGGTAGATAAGAGATCAACCAAAGGACTTGTATGCATGCATATAAGCATAACCAATGAACATAGACACTGGGGAGTTGGGGTATGTCTGTGAGGGAGGGGGGCAATGGGGAGATATGTATACATGTAACACAATAAAATTGACAAAAATTAAAAAAAAACATTGCACTTATAATTATTTGATCATTATGATTATATATTTTTAGTGTCAGATTTTTGAAATGATCATTATTGTTGTATTACAGGTGTCCTCAATTTTCCTCTATTGTATTCCTTCACCCTACTCCCACATCCATCCTAGCCTTCACTGCACTATTATCTTTGTCCATGGGTTATGTATATATGCATATAAGTGATTTAGTTAATTTCTTTCTGTTCTGTCCCCCCTGAGATTTGTCAATCCATTCCATGCTTCCACATCCCTGGGTAAATTTTTTTCATCAGTTTATTTTGTTCACTATATTCCACATATAAGTGAGATCAAAAATCATCAGAGAGATGAAAATTAAAATGGCAATGAGGTATCACCTCACACTTGTCAGAATGGCTACCATTTACAGGTTAACAAACAACATATACTGGCAAGGATGTGGAGGAAAGGGAAGCCCAGTACACTGCTGGTGGGAATGCAAACTGGTGCAGGCACTGCAGAAATCAGTATGGAGTTTCCTCAAAAAATTAAAAATGGAACTGCCTTTTGACACAGTGGCTCCACTTCTGTGAATATATGCTAAGAATCCAAAAACACCAATTTGAAAGAATATATGCACCTTTATGTTCATAGGAGCATAGATCTGGAAAGAGCCCAAGTGTCCATCAGTAAATGAGTGGATAAAAAAGTTGAGGTACATTTACACAAAGGAGTACTATGCAGCTGTAAAAAAGGATTTCTTGCCCTTTGAGACTGCATTGACAGAGAGAATATTATGCTAAGATTTTTCTTCATCAGTAAATATGATCATGTTTTCTTATTTGGCCTGTTAATAAGATGGATTGCATGCATTGATTCCTGAATATTAAACCAGCCTTACATTCTCAAAATAAAATATTAGCAAAAAAGTTGATAGGTCTATGGTAAGGAGGACTATTGATCCATAGTTTCCTTTTGTAGTCTGTCTGGTCTTGATATTAAGGAATTGCTGACCTTATAAAATAAGTTGGGAAATATTTCCTCCTCTTCTATTATTTGAAAGAAATTATGTAAAATTATTATTTCTTCTTCAAATGTTTTATAAAGTGTGCCTTTGAAACCATCTAGGCCTCATATATTTTTCTAAGGTTTTTAACTACCAATTCAATACCTTTGAATGGTCATATTTCCATTTGTGTGATTTAATCTTGGGTGAATTTAGGTAGGTTATGATTTTTGAGAAATGGGTTATTTCATGTAAGTTATTGAATTTTTGCTCATATGATGCTTAAATTTCATTCAGTTTAAGAGTAAACGTTCTAATTTACCTTGATAGATCCTTTTCAATAAATACATTAATTTGTTGTTGAAATTCCAAGTATTTTGAAATTTTCTTGTTACTTTTTTATTACTCATGCCATGCTTAATTTTATTTTTGTCAGAGGATATTTTTACTTCAATATTTTTTAATTTGTTAATAATTAGTTTATAAATCACAGATCACAGCTCAAGTACCCATCAGTGGACTAATATTAAAAAAAAAACTGGTACATTTATATCACGGAATTCTGTGCAGCAGTAAAAAAGAAGAATCTCCTACCTTTCAAGACATCATGGAAGGACCTAGAAAGTATCAGGCTAAGCGAAATAAGTCAGACAGAGAAAAACAAGTATCACATGATCCCATTAATATGTGGAATCTAACAAAATAAAACTGATGAATGGAGTGGATCCAGAGACATGGAAGCATTAAACAGAATGCAGAATCTTGGTGGGAAGGTGGGAGAGAATGGATGGGTGGGAGGTAATCAACCTAACAACTTGTATGCATATATGCATAACCTATGGACAAAGACAATAGGGTGGTGAAGGTATGTTGTGGGGGTGAGGGCGGGCTGGAGGGGGTCAATGAGGGAAAAAAGGGGACATGTAATACTTTTAACAATATTTAATTTAAAAGTTAAAAATGATTAAAAACATCTAGTTTATAAATCAGAATATAATCTATATTAGTTAATTTTCCACCTGCACTTAAAAATGTGTTTTCTGCTTTTAGGGCTGGTAAAAATGTGAATAGAATTCAATTCTCTCCTATTGGTTGAATTTATTATATAACTCTTTGATGTCCTTGCTGATTTTCTGTCTATTAGTTCTATCACTGAAGGAGGAGTGTTGAAGACTCCAACTATCATTATGGATTTATTTATTTCTCTTTTTAGTTCTGATAGTTTTTGCTTGGTATATTTTGCAGCTCTGTTGTTTGTTTCTCCAGAAAAGTTCAGTAGGGTAAAGATTACATCATCAAAGATGACTCTTTTTTTATTCTTATGGAATACATGCATATTATACTCATCTTCTGAACTATATGCACTAAAATATATGAAAAAGATAAGTTTTAAATTTGTATGCTCAGATTTTTAAAATAAGGTTAAAGATTAAAAAAATAAATAGTATTCTCCATCAAAAATTGTGGATACATCTTTAATTCTGTATTTTCTAATTTTATTTTTGCACTAATTTACTTTGTAAATTTATTTGACAAATGTTTCATTGTTTAAATACTCTCTGCAACTTAATTATATACATGTCTTCATCTTAGAATCCCTTTGCTTTATATAGCTCTTTCAATTTTCCTTTCTAACAGCTATTATTTTTAAATAAAACCATCTGTGTATTGCTTATACAACTCTACATTCCTACTTAATTATATTGTCCTGTTCTGTCTTTAGGTTTACTTAATTGTGCTTTACTGAAATCCTTAACTTTATTAAATATTTCAAATTTCTTTACATAATGTTATAAAAAATCTTTAGGCAATACTTTTAAATGTTTGAAGAACAGTTTAATATCCCTTCAGGCAATTCTCTAAAATCATAGGATGCTGCTTTGTTTTTTTGATGCTCATACAATGTTTCATATTAGATGATAACAATTTCAATGTTCTAATCATACCTGCTTAATTCTTTCCCAGAAATTTTTGGAATAGTTTCCATTTTATATACTTTAAGAGATGTAAGCTTTATTCTGTTTATAAGAAATGCTGTAATATCACTGATATCACAGCCAATATTGGAGAAATTGAAACCTCCACAATTTAACTTCCAATCCATTTTAGCTTTTCTTATAAGCAAAAGTATTCTTTGATGTTTTTCTTTAGTGCTTGGTAACTCTGTAATAACATACTGATATTGTTGTCATTATCTTCTAAACTCTTGTGTGTCAGCTAAAATATTTGTAGTACTATTACTCTGCAGATTCAGTATCTTCTTTTGCACCATTCATCAACCTATTTCCTGTATTAACCTTCATTTTTCTTGTAGATAGTTTTATTTAGCTTATATTTTCTACTTCCTTATAGTACTAAATATTTCTAGTAAAAAGTTTGCAATATTAAGCTATGGATCTTAAGATGACTTAGAGGACGAATTTGTGCCTTTCTTTTATTATTATTAATTTTAAACATATCTCCCCATTGCCCCCCCCAGTGTCTATGTTCATTGGTTATGCTTATATGCATGCATACAAGTCCTTTGATTGATCTCTTATCTACCTCACCTAACATTAATCTTCCTGCTGTAATTTCACAGTCTGTTTGAAGCTTTACTGCCTCTGTATCTATCATTTTGTCCATCAGTTTATAATGTTCTTTATTATCCACCAATGAGTGAGATCATGTAATGCTTCTCCTTCATTGACTGGCTTATTTCACTAAGCATAAGGCTTTCCAGTTCCAACCAGGTTGCTGCAAATGGTAAGAATTCCTTCTTTTTAATGGCAGCATAGAATTCTATTGTGTACATGCACCACAGTTTTCTGATCCACTCATCTGCTGAGGGGCACCTAGGCTGTTTCCAAATTGTAGCTATTGTAAATTGTGCTGCTATGAACATAGGGGTGCATAAATCCTTTCTGATTGGTGTTTGTGATTTCTTAGGATAAATTCCTAAGAGTGGGATTACAGGGTCAAATGGGAGATCCATTTTTAGTTTTTTGAGGAAACTCGGTATTTTCTCCACAGTGGCTGCACCAGGCTGCATTCCCACCAACAGTGCACAAGGGTTCCTTTTTCTCCTCATCCTCGCCAACACTTGTCGTTTATTGATTTGTTGATGATTGCCATTCTGATGGATGTGAGATGGTATTCCATTGTCGTTTTGATGTGCATCTCTCAGATAATTAATGACTTTGAACATGTTTTCATGTGTCTCTTGGCCTTCCTTCTGTCATCTTTCGAAAAGGTTCTATTTAGGTCTGTTGCCCATTTTTTTTTTTTATTGGATCGTTCAATCTTCCTTTTATTAAGTTGTATAAGTTGGCTGTAGATTTTGGAGATTAAACCTTTATCAGTGATAACATTTGTAAATATGTCCTCCCATACAGTGATCTTTCTTGTTGTTTTGTTGAAGGTTTCTTTTGCTGTGCAAAAACTTTTTTTTTTTTTTTTGATGTAGTCCCATTTGTTTATTTTTTCTTTAGCTTCCATTGCCTTTGGAGCAGTATCAGTGAAGAAGTTCTTTCTGCATACGCCTGAGATGGTGCTGCCTGTGGATTCTTCCAGTATTTTTATGGTTTCCCATCTAATGTTTAAGTCCTGTATCCGCTTGGAGTTTATTTTTGTGTATGGTGTAAGTTGGTGGTCTAGTTTCATATTTTTGCATGTATCTGACCAATTTTGCCAACACCATTTATTGAAGAGGCTGTCTTGTCTCCATTGTATGTTCATGCCTCCTTTGTCAAATATTAGTTGAGCATAGTGGTTTGGTTGGATATCTGGGTTCTCTATTGTATTCCATTGGTCTATATGTCTGTACCAGGCTGCTTTGAGAACAGTTGTTTTGTAATATAGCTTGAAATCTGGTATTGAGATCCCACCTATTATATTCTTCTTTCTCAAGATTGCTATGGCTATTCAGGGTCTTTTATTATTCCAGATGAATCTTTGGAGAGTTCTTTCTAGGTCTGTGAAATACATCGTTGGTATTTTAATGGGTAGTGCGTTGAATCTGTAGATTGCTTTGGGTAGTATGGACATTTTAATGAGGTTGATTCTCCCAATCCAGGAGCATGGTATGCTCTTCAGTCGGTTTACATCTTCCTCTATCTCTTTTTTCATTGTTGTGTAGTTTTCCTTGTATAGGTCTTTTACCTCCTTAGTTAGGTTTATTCCTAGGTATCTTAATTTTTTTGGTGTGATGGTAAATGGATTGCGTTTCTAGTCTCTTTTTCTGTAATTTCCCTATTACTGTATAAAAATGCCATAGATTTCTTGGCATCAATTTTGTATCTTGCTACATTCCTGAATTCATTTATAAAGTCTATTAGTTTTTGGATGGAGTCCTTTGTGTTTTTTATGTACAGTATCATGTCATCTGCAAATAAAGACAGTTTTACTTCTTCTTTTCCAATTTGGATGCCTTTTATTTCTTCTTCTTTTCTAATTACAATGGCTAACACTTCCAGTACTATATCACATAGGAGTGGGGAGAGTGGGCATTCCTGTCTTATTCCTATTCTTATGTGAAATGGTTTTAGTTTTTGCCCATTGAGTATGATGTTAGCTGTGGGTTTATCACATATGGCTTTTATGATGTTGAGGTATGATCCTTCTATTCCCACCTTGCTGAGAGTTTTTACCAGGAAAGGGTGTTGGATTTTATCAAATGCTTTTTCTGCATCAATTTGTATGAGTATGTGATTTTAATCTCTCAATTTGTTTATGTGATGTATCATGTTTATTGATTTGCAAATATTGTACCATACTTGCATTCCTGAGATGAATCCTCCTTGGTCATAGTGTATGATCTTTCTGATGTACTGCTGGATTTGATTTGCTAGAATTTTGTTGAGGATTTTGGCATCTATGTTCATGAGGGATATTGGCCTATAATTTCCTTTCATTGCATAGTCTTTATCTGGTTTTGGTATTAGGGTGATGCTGGTTACATTGAAGGTGTTTGGAAGTGTTTCTTCTTATTGAATATGTTTTAATAGTCTGAGGAGGATAGGTTTTAATTCTTCCTTGAATGTTTGGTAAAACTCTCCTGTGTAGCCATCTGGTCCCAGGCTTTTGTTTGCTGGAAGCTCTTTGATGACTGCTTCAAATTCTTCCATAGTCATTGGACTATTGAGATATTTAGATTCTTCCTGATTGAGTTTTGGAAGATTATATTTTTCGAGGAATATGTCCATTTCCTGCAGGTTGTACAGTTTGTTGGAATAGAGTTGTTCATAGTATTTTTTAACAATTCTTTGTATTTCAGCAGGGTCTGTTCTTATTTATCCTCTTTCATTTCTGTTTTTTTTTTTTTGGGGGGGTGGTCTTCTCTCTTTGTTTCTTGCTGAGCCTGGCTACAGGTCCATCTATCTTTTTTATCCTTTCAAAAAACCAGGTAATGGTTTTGTTCATCTTTTTAATTTTTTTCTTTGGTCTCTATGTTGTTATCACCACTCTGATCTTTACTATTTCCTTTCTTCTGCTTACATTGGGCTTTTCTTGTTGCTCTCTCTCAAGCTAAATGATTTGTAGAGTTAGGTAATTCATTACCATTGTTTCTTGTTTGTTTATTTTTTTAAATATATTTTATTAATTTTTTTTTTTTTTTTTACAGAGAGGAAGATAGAAAGTCAAAAACATCGATGAGAGACAGAGAGACATCGATCAGCCGCCTCCTGCAAGCCCCACAGTGGAGATGTGCCCACAAACAAGGTACATGCCCCCAACCGGAATTGTACCTGGGACATTTCAGTCCACAAGCCGACGCTCTATCCACTGAGCCAAACCAGTCTCAGCTTTTTCTTGTGTTTTTTTTTTTGTTTGTTTGTTTGTTTTTTTGAAGTAGGCTTGTAGGGCTATCAATTTCCCTCTCAAGACTGCTTTCATTGTGTCCCATAAATTTTGTATTGTTGTGTTGTCATTGTCATTTGTTGCCATGATGTTTTTTATTTATTTCTTGATCTCTCTGATTACCCAGTTGTGTGTACTAGCATGCTGTTTAGTATCCATGTGTTTGATTTTTTTGTATTGTTTTTATTGTAGTTGATTTCCTCTTTTATGCCACTATGATCTGAGAAAATACCGGATATTATTTCTACTTGAATTTGAAAAGACTTTTTCTATGACACAATATATGGTCTATCTTTAAAAATTGCCCTTGTGCACTGGAGAAGAATGTATATTCTGTGACTTTTGGGTGAAATATTCTGAAGATGTCAATTAATTTTATTTGGTCCAGTGAGTCATTTAGGATTGATGTTTCTTCTCTGATTTTTTTTTAGAGGATTTTTCCAATGGTGTCAGTGGGGTATAAAGTCTCCTACTATGATTGTATTGCTGTCAGTCTCTCACTTGATATCCTCCAGGAGGTTTTTTTTATGTATTTAGGTGCTCTTATATTGGGTTCATATATATTTACCCCAGTTATTTCTTCTTGTTGGATTTTTCCCTTCAGTATTATTAAGTGGCCTTCCTTATCTCTTGTTATGTCCTTCACTTTGAGATCTAATTTGTCAGATATATGTATTGCAACCCCAGCTTATTTTTCATTTCCATTTCTCTGAAACACCATCTTCCATCCCTTTACCCTCAGTCTGTGTGCATCTCATTTTCTGAGGTGGGTTTCTTATAGACAGCAGATATATGGATCATGTTTTCTTAAGCAATCGGTTACCCTATTTCTTTTTATTGGAGCATTTAATCCATTTACATTTAAAGTTATTAGTGATAGGTACTTATCTGTTGCCACCTTTAGTCTTTACCCCTGTTTCTTCTTCACTTAATATTTCTTTTTTTACAGAAACCCTTTAACATTTCTTACATTGCTGGTTTGATGGTAATAAATTCACTTAGTCCTTTTTTTGTCTATGAAGCTTCTGATTTCACCTTCAATTTTGATTGAAAGCATTGCTGGGTACAGTATTCTTGGATTCAGACCCTTCCTTTGCATGACTTTGTATATTTCATTCAATCCCCTTCTGGGCTTATGAGTTTCTGTTGAGAAATCAGTTGCTATTATTTTATTTTTTATTTTTTTATTTTTTTCATATTTTAATTAAAAAACTATTTTTTTCCTCAATTGATTTTACCTTTTTATTTTTTGGGAGATGGGAGAAGAAAGAGGGGAAGAAGAAGGAGAAGAAGATGAAGAAGATGAAGAAGAAGAAGAAGAGGAAGAAGAAGAAGAAATTAAAAAATAAGAAAGAAAAGAAAGAGAATAAAAAAGAAAAAGGGAACATATTATATATGTGAGGAGAAAACTCTAATAGAACAGCCACTAATCCCAACAAATGCCAGCAACAAGAACCCGGATATGAATACAAACTACAAATAACAACTAATATCAAGGGAGGCAAGGGAAAACAGAGATAAACAAACAAACAAAAACAAAGGAAAGAAAAAGCAAAATAAAACAAATAGAATAAGCAAAAACAATCTCACAAAAAGTATAAAAAAATCGATACAATCACTGTTGAAGCAAACAACAACAAAAGGACATAGAGAAAAAAAAACAATTTTTTTGGATAGTGAAAAATAAGAAGAGGGAGGTGTATATGGACTTGTAGTAGGGGATTCAAAATTAGATATATAAGTGGGGTGAAATTTTAACCAGGAAAAAAGAAAGAATTGAGAGAATCTAAAGTTGGAAAAGGGAAATAGAAACAAGACAACAAAATGGGGAAAGTTAGGAAGAGACTGATGGCCTAAAGGTAGAGTTGAGATAGAGTAAAATGATGCTAAAGGAAAGATGAAAATAGAATGTAGAACTCTAATCCCAAAGTAACATAAAGAGAAAATAAAATAACACTTCTCTTTTTCAAAAAGGTAAAATAATAGTAGTAATAATACTAGTTGAAAATAAAAATGTAAAAAATAAAAAGGTAAAATCAATTGAGGAAAAAATAGTTTTTTAATTAAAATATGAAAAAATAAAAAAATAAAAAATAAAGTAATAGAATGGGCAGCAGTGGAGTTAATTCACTTCCTCTATTGTCCTGTTTGGCACTACTGTTTCCCAGTTGGGAGAGTATTGCAGTTCCCTGCTTTCCACTGCTGCTCAGTGTTGTTTTTAAGCAGATGGTGTGTCGTAATCTCTTTATGCTTTTGTGATTATGCAAAAGTCAATTTGTGAGTCATCTGCTGGATGGCAGTGTTTTGTAATAGAACTCTAAGACTCAGCACAGGTCCTCTCTAGCCTGTGCTTAGATCCTGCTTTCTCTGTGATACTCAATACTGGTTTGTGGATATGTGTTGCCCCAGAGCAGATTATCTGATGGTTATTCTGAGATCTGATCCCCAGGTTCCAGAAAAACAACTTTCCCCTGCAGTCTCTCAGGATGTCTCCAATTGCAAGATCCTATGTATTGGGCTTAGCAATCAGAAGCCAGGGTCTGAAGAGGAAAGAGTGCAGTCTGTGCTCTCCCCATTCCCTGCTCCTGTTCAAGCAGCTGGGACACTTTAATAACTACCAGGCTGTCCTTCGGCCTCAGATCAAAACGGGTTGCTTTCTAGAGCTCCCCTCTGTTAATAGCTCTGAGGGGCCCCTTGCACATTCAGGGATCACACCTTGCCCCACATCCACAGATTTCTCCAGGGGCGGCTTTTCCCCAGCCCAGTTCCCACAGTGTGTGCGTCTTTCTGCTCTATGGGACCCAGAGACCTCACCTTATCCCAGGTGAAATCTGACCTTTCATTGTGGCATGTGGAGCTCCTCTGAATCCGAGTGTTTGGACTGATTGGAGATAAATGTTTTGGGTCCCTCCAGCTATTCAGTGGGTGCTGCAGCTATAGCTTTTCAGGCCAGTGTAGACATCCACTTTTCCCTGCAAGATGGCACGGTCTCCGCATTCGCACTGGTGGCTCAGGGAGAAAAAAAAACAAAACCGTGGCAGTGGGGCTGCCTGGTTAGGGGATCCCCGTCCAGCAGTCCCCCACCTTCTCCTGGAGGATAACTCTCCCTTAACTTGCCAACAAACACTCCCAGTGAAACCCTCAGCTGTTCTCTCTGTCTGCTCAGCAACAAGGCTCCAGACACATCCCTCTATCACACTGCAATTTGTTTTTCTCCCTGCAAAGGATTTTTATTTTGAAGCAGTCCCATTTGTTCCTTCTTTCTTTAGTTTCCATTGCCCAAGGAGATGTATCAGTGAAGAAGCTTCTTCCGCATATGTCAGAGATCGTGCTGCTTGTGGATTCCTCTAGTATTTTTATGGTTTCCCATCTTATGTTTAAGTCCCTTATCCATTTTGAGGTGTTCTTTTTTGTGTTTTTGGTGTAAGGTGGGGGTCTAGTTTCATTTTTTTGCATGTATCTGTCCAATTTTCCCAACACCATTTGTTGAAGAGACTGCCTTGACTCCATTGTATGTTCATGCCTCCTTTGTCAAGTATTAATTGGGCATAGTGGTTTGGGTAGATTTCTGGGTTCTCTGTCCTTTTCCATTGATCTATGTGTCTGTTCTTGTGCAAGTACCAGGCAGTTTTGAGAACAGTGGCTTTGGAATACTGCTTGAAATCTGGTATTGAGATCCCACCTACTTTATTCTTCTTTCTCAAGATTGCTGCAGCTATTTGGCTTCTTTTTTTATTCCAGATGAATTTTGGGAAAGTTTGTTCCAGGGCTGTGAAGTATGCCTTTGGTATTTTCATGGGGATTGCATTGAATTTATGGATTACTTTGGGTAGAATGGACATTTTGATGATATTCTTTCTCTCAATTTATGAACATGGTATGCTCTTCCATCTGTTTATGTCTTTTTCTATCTCTTTTTTCAGCGTCCTGTAGTTTTCTGCATATCAGTCTTTTACCCTCTTAGTTAAGTTTATTCCTAGGTATCTTAATTTTTTTTGGTACAATGGTAATGGGATTGCTTTTTTAGTCTCTCATTGTGTAAGTTCATTAATGGTATATAGGAATGCCATAGATTTCTTGGTGTTTATTTTGTATCCTGCTACATTGCTGAATTCATTTATCACGTCTAATTATTTTTTGATGGAGTCTTTAGGTTTTTCTATGTACAGTATCATGTCATCTTCAAATAAGGACAGTTTTACTTCTTCTTTATCTATTTAGATGCCCTTTATTTCTTTGTCTTGTCATATAGCAATGATTAGTACTTCCAGCACTATGTTGAATAGGGGTGGTAAAGTGGGCATCCTTATTTTTAGGAGAAATGGTTTTAATTTTTGACCATTGAGTATGATGTTGGCTGTGGGTTTATCATGTATGGCTTTTATTATGTTCAGGTATGATCCTTCTATTCCCACCTTGCTGAGAGTTTTTATCAAGAAAGGGTGTTGAATTTTGTCAAATGCTTTTTCTGCATCAATTTGTATGACAATGTGATTTTTATCTCACAATTTATGTGATGTATCACGTTTATTGATTTGCAAATATTGTAGCATCCTTGCATGATGTGATAAATCCTACTTAGTCATGGTGTATGATCTTTCTGAAGTAATGCTGCATTTGATTTTCTAGAATTTTGTTGAGGATTTTGGTATCTATGTTCATGAGGGATATTGGCCTGTAATTCTATTTCATTGTGATATCTTTATTGGGTTTTGGTATTAGGGCGATGCTGGCTTCATAGAAGGAGTTTGGAAGTGTTCCTTCCTCTTGAAATTTATGTTATAGTCTGATAAGGATGGGTTTTAGTTCTTCTATGAATGTTTGGTAAAAATCCCCTGTGAAGCTGTCTGGCCTTGGGCTTTTATTTGCTGGAAGCTTTATGATGACTGCTTCAATTTCTTCCATAGTTATCAGCATCTTGAGATTTTTAGAATCTTCTCTGTGAATTTTGGAAGGTTGTATTTTTCTAGGAAAGTGTCCATTTCCTCTAGCTTGTGTAATTTCTTAGGATAGAGTTGTTCATAATATTTTTTAACAATCCTTTGTTTTTCTCTTGTAGTTATTTCACCTTTCTCATTTCCAATTTTGTTTATTTGGATCCTCTCTGTTTGCTTCCTGGTAAACCTGGAGGGTCATCAATCTTGTTTATTCTTTTGAAGAACCAGCTCTTGGTTTTGTTGATTTTTGTATTGCTTTTTTTTTTTTTTTTTTTTTTTTTTTTTTTTTTTTTTTTTTTTTTTTTTTTTTTTTTTTTTTTTTTTTTTTTTTTTTTTTTTTTTTTTTTTTTTTTTTTTTTTTTTTTTTTTTTTTTTTTTTTTTTTTTTTTTTTTTTTTTTTTTTTTTTTTTTTTTTTTTTTTTTTTTTTTGGTCTCTATATCATTCATTTCTGCTTTGATCTTTATTATTTTCTTCCTTCTACTCACAGTGGGCTTTTCTTGTTGCTCTCTGTCTAGTTCTTTCAGTTGTTGAGTTAGGTGATTCATTGTCATTTTTTCCTGTTTTTTGTGTTTTTGTTTTTTTTGAGGTAGGCATTTACAGGTATAAACTTCCCTCTCAGCACTGCTTTCATCATGTCCCATAGCATTTGTGTTGTGCTTTTATTGTCATTAGTCTCCAGAAAATGTTTAATTTCTTCTTTGATCTCATTTATACCCCAATCATTGTTTAGTAACATGCTATTCAACTTCCAAGTGTTTGAATTTTTTGGAATGTTTTTATTGTAGTTTATTTCTAATTTTATGCCATTGTGGTCTAAGAAAATGCTTGATATGATTTCAATATTTTTGTATTTGTGGATACTTTGCTTGTGAACCAATATGTGGTCTATATTTGAAAATGTCCCATGTGCACTTGAGAAGAACATATATTCCATGGCTTTGGGGTAATATGCTCTGAAGATGTCAATTAGGTACATCAAATCTAGTGAGTTATTTAGAATTGCTGTTTCTTTGCGGATTATTTGTCTAGAGGATTTGTCCAGAGATGTTAGTGGTGTCTTAAAGTCCCTTACTATGATTGTTGTTGATCTCTCCCTTGATATCTTCCAGAAGGTTTTTGTTTGTTTGTTTGTTTTGTTTTGTTTTTTAGTGTATTTAGGGGCTCCTGTATTAGGTGCTTATAGGTTTACCAGAGTTATATTTTCTTGATGAATTGTTCCTTTTAGTATTATATAGTGGCCTTTCTTATCTCTTGTTATAGCCTTTAGTTTGAAGTCTATTTTATCAGATATAAGTATTGCCACCCCATCTTTTTTCTCATTTCCATTTGCCTGAAAAAAATATTTTTCTATCCCTTCACTCTCAATCTGTGTGAATCCTTTGCTCTGAGGTGGGTCTCTTGTAGACAGCAAATGTATGGGTCCTGTTTTCTTTACCATTCAGCTACCCTATGTCTTTTGATGGTTGCATTTAACCTATTTATGTTTAATGATATTATTGACAAGTTCAGGTTTGTTGTCATATTTTTCCTTAGTGTTTGTGTTTTTTCTTGCCTTTCTCTTTCTTCTTTTTAAAGCAGTCCTTTTAGCATTTCTTTCATTGTTGGCTTGGTAGTGATAAACTCTCTTAGGCCCTTTTTGTCTGTGAAGATCCTCTTTCTACCTTCAATTTTGAATGATAGCTTTGCTGGGTATAGTATTCTTGGGTTCTGACCACTGTTTTGCATCTCTCTATATATTCCATTTCCTTCTGGTCTGGTGTGTTTGTGTTGAGAAATCAGTTGATATTCTAATAGGAGATCCCTTGTAGGTAACTCTCTGTCTCTCTCTGGCAGCCTTTAAGATTCTTACTTTGCCATTAAGGTTCACCAGTTTAATTATGGTATGTCTTGGTGTTGGTCTTTTGGGGTTTAGCTTATTTGGGACTCTGTGTCCTTTTTGGACTTGCATAGTTTTTTTTTCTTGCCAATATCAGGGAAGTTTTCTGTCATTATTTCTTCAAATAAGTTTTCTAGTTCTTGCTTCTCTTCCACTCCTGGTATCCCTATTAAGCAAATATTGTTTTGTTTTGTGCTGTCCCAAAGCTCTCTTAAGCTCTCTTCTTGTGTTCTAAGACTTTTTTCCAGTTGCTGATGTGTTTGTGTTTTTTCCTACCTTGTCTTTTAATTCGCTGATGCGGTCATCAGCTTCTTCTAGTCTACTGTTTAGGCCTTCCATTGTGTTCCTTATTGCAGCTATGCCGTTCTTCATCTCCTCTTGGTTTATTTTCATATTGGTAACATTCTCATTCAGCCCCTTATAGTTTTCATTGAGTTATGTGTATTTGTCATTTAGTTGTGTGCATTTGTCTTCTATCTGTTTAAACATCCTTAAAACCATTACTCTGAATTCTTTCTCTGATCGGCTGTTGGCTTCAATTTCATCTAACTCCCTTTCTGGTGATTCCTCTTTTTCTTTCCTTTGGGGATTGCTTTTATGTCTTCCTATGTTTTCCTGTAATGTTTTAATTGTAGATCCGATTGCTTTACTAACTAATTTTTTTTTTGGGGGGGGGTGTTGCTACTGGTGTATTCTCCCAGTTATCCTGTGCTTGTTAATCTATTGTAGTTCCCTACTTAAGTTATTCGGGTTCTCTTGATATAGATCTGTGAGTTTGAGCAGCACAACTGTGGTGTTTAGAAGTCAGTTTTGGAGAGGAGAGTTCTTATTTTTTGGCATTTTGCACCCTTAATTGAGATCCCGAGTGTCCAGTGGGGTTACACAGTGGCACCAAGGACCCATCTGTTGGGGTGATGTGTTTCAGGGGCCTACACCCTGGAGAGGCACGACTATGGTGCCCAGAGTTACAAAATCACCCCCGTGGGGTGCTCCCAGTGGCTCTCATGAGCTGCCTTGCAAGTGGACCACCAGAAACACACTGCTGAGGATGGACTATAAACACACTGATGTGGGCAGATTGTAAACTCGCTGACTAGGGCACACTGTGAACATGCAGATCTGGGAGGACTGTAAATGTGCCACCAACTAGGATGTTCTGTAAACTCACGAAGCGTGTGGCCAATAGGGTGCACAGCAAACGTGGTGACCACGGAGCTCCACAAACCAGAGAGGAGGACACGCTATAGATGGGGCAACCAGGGCACTCTGCAAACACGAGTGCACACTGCAGTCTGGGAAATCTTGGTGCATGCAAACGTGGCAACCTGGGAGTTCTGCCTGGACCAGTGTGCACTGCAGCATGCTGATGTCACTGGGGAGGGGGAAGTTATACTCACCGCTTTGGAGGCGGAGGTCCCCAGGCGGAGGTCCCCGGGCTGCAGCTGTGGCAGCAGGATTTTGGCTGGAGTGGCTGCTGGGTCGCAGGGCAGTTACAAGGCCTGTCTAGTTGGTGGTGCTAATGAGTTCTCAAAGCAAGGTCGTGTCTCCCTTCAAGATGGCGTGGGCTCCATGCCTGAGTCCCACAGTCTGGGGTGGGCCAGTCTCAGTGGCAGTCTCTCCTTGTTCAAGAGAGCCTGGACTGCCAACCCCCACTGCTCCTGTGAAATTCAACTGTCCCTCACTCAATCACACATCCACCACACTCTCCTTTATTCCCCTTACTCACTTCCTCTCCCTCACCTCTGTCCTTCCAGCCTCCATATTTTCCATACATCCTCTTTTATGAATCATACTAGCGTCCTGGTGCATAAAATTCGTGCACTGAGGGTGGGGTCCCTCAGCTCAGCCTGTCCCCTCTCACATACTGAGAGCCTAGAGGGGATGTCCTACTGAGGCAACTGGGATGATCAGGGGAAGTTACCAGTCTCATCATTCCGCTGCTGCAGTCATGCCATTCACCACAGACACCAAAGTGTTTTCATCAACAGACTCCAATCCCTTCACCACGAAAAAATGACAACTTTCTTTCTGCATTTTCAAGATGTGTCTTTCATAGGATATGACATTTCTTTTTTTCTTTTTCTTTTATCCTCACCTGAGGATATGTTTCCATTGATTTTTAGAGAATGTGGAAGAGAAAGAGAAAGACAGAGAGAAACATCAAAGTGAGAAGAACACTTTGATTGGTTGCCTCCTGCATGAGCCCTGACCTGGGCCCCATCCAGGGCGCATCCTGCAAAGTAGGTACAGGCCTACATGCCCTTGATCAAAATTGAATCAGACCCTGTGGTTGGCAAAACTAGGCATTATCCACTGAGCCAAACCGGCTAGAGCAGGATATGACATTTCTTAGCCCTCCAGCAGTAGACCTTCATTTTTTTCTCCACGAGTGTGGTGGAAAAACTCTAGATCACTTTTTGGATTCTTATACCCAAGTTACTAAGAATATTACCAGTGGCAAACAGGGTGCTTAGCTCATAAGTGGTTAGAAAAGGTATTTCCTTTGTAGTTTATACCAATCTCATCTGATCTCTGGCTCCACCCCTCTCAAGGCCTAAAGCCTCCAGGTCTGGACAGGGGCCCCCCTGCTCCCTCCATTCACCCTATTCTGTCCCTGTCTGGGTCTCAAGCCTTGCCCAGGGCTTGGGGCCTGGACAGGGCACCCCCAGCTCCCTCAGATAGCCCAGCTCCACCCCTACCCAAGAACCCCTGGCTCAGGCCCTTCCCAGGTTGCTCAGGACCCACGAAGAGCCTATCTTGGAGTCACCTGGGTGCTGAGAAAGTTCCCAGGACCCTGGCTGCTGGACACACCTACATATACAAATTAACCTCCAACTTTGACGGATTAATTTGCATACTCACTCTGATTGGCTGTGAGTGTAGCAGAGGTATAGTCAACTTACATGTTTGTCTATTATTAGGTGTAATGTGTGCAAAACAATAAATAAAACTACATATTGCCTGAGGTAAATCTTATAAGAATATAAAGGGTTTCTGAAAAAAATAAATTTTATAATATTCCTCTTAAAATAACTTACACATTCTCACAAGAGAATAACCTTATTGTGACACTGGCATATGTTGAAAAGTTCAGTCAATACTGGTGATCTTTTTTTTTAAGCTGTTGTCTTCATATTTGGGTTCACTTTCATGACTATTCATGTTTTCATAGTTTAAGAAATATTTCTACTTTAAAGATTCATATATTTTAACTTTAATAAAAGTTTTGCTATGGGGTATTTCCCATAATTATAAGAAATCTATCTGTCCATATTCTGCCAAACACTCTAGAGTTTGCATGAACTTTCTTTTTAATTATCCTATTTGCTTAAAAATTACCAAAAATATTATACTTAAAGATTCTGTAATCCATGACTCATCTCTAAAATCTTACTCTAGGATGAATCATCTCACCACTGGTTTATTTTAAAACTAAGAAGTCAAAACTAAATAATAATACTTTTGCACATTTATAAACAAAATTTGAAATTCTCTGTTCCCATCTCTGTACTCTAACATTGGCAACTCTGAGACCCACCCAGTTGATTCCTAAAGATAGAATTTGAAACATTTTGACATTTTAAAGGTCATGCTTGCTAGTTCTCTGTCAACTCTTTGAGATGAAAGGAGCTCATGTGAGACCATAGAGAGAATGGGTAGTTGCTGTACGAATAGCTTGCCTTGCCTGTCCTTCCCTGTTGTAGAAAGCCAGAATCCATGTTTGTATACTGGGTAATACCAGAGAAGGATAAAAGAGGATTGTTTAATGAAAAGGAGAGTGTGACCCTCCAGTCCAAAGGAGACAAAAGTCCATAATTTGTTTCTGTCCTGAGCTTCAATTTTTTAGATGGCTTTATTTCCTGTTAGCATCATGCTTCTACACTCACGAATTTGTCTTTTGGTTTTTAGAACTAACTTGCTTTTTTGGTCTATAATAAAACATGTACACTCACTGATCTTAAAAAAAATCATTTTTGATAAATTCACTGCAACAGGCTACTGAAATGTAAAGGAGGCATTGATAATTGTAAGCACTGAGGAAACAGGAGAGTTACTTGGGCTGATTAAAGCATGTGCTGTAGAAATGGAAATAGCAGGTTGAAATTGAACATGGCAAAATTTAGTCTGAATGTCAGGAAAAGTTGTCAATTCTGAGATTTAATTAGGTAGTAGAATAGTTTCCCAGAAGAAATTTCAGAAATTTATTGCTGGATCTATTTAAAACTGGCCTGGACAAAGCACTAGGGAATATACAGAATGGGGCAATCCTTTACGGATTCTTGAGGATGGATGTAGATAGCAATTGGTCTTTTGCATTTCTAATGTTCATGATCATTATTCTAGATTTTACTTCACAGTGCTTGCTAAATTTGTTCTCTTTACTACCATAACCCTAAAAACCAGCACATTACATGATGCCCACAGGGTTATCCACATGTACTTAAAAAAAAAAGTGATCCAAGCTGAATATCACATTTGATTTGTTAATCACATGGATCCTTCTTTCTTTCTTTCTTTCTTTCTTTCTTTCTTTCTTTCTTTCTTTCTTTCTTTCTTTCTTTCTTCTTTCTTTCTTTACTTCTTTCTTTCTTTCTCTCGTCTCTTTTTTCTCTTTCTTTATATTTTCCTTTCTTCTTTCCCTTTCTCACTCCCTCGCTTCCTTCCTTCCTTCTTCCCTCACTTCCTTCCTTCCTTCCTTCCTTCCTTCCTTCCTTCCTTCCTTCCTTCCTTCCTTCCTTCCTTCTTTTATAACTGGGTAGAAAAAAATCCTTCCAGAGGGCTCTGATTACTATTCTTTTCTTTCTTTTATTTTTTTCTTTTTCTTTTTTTTTATTTTATCTTCAATTCTTTTCTTTTCTATATCTTATATCTGTGTGTAGTCTGGAAACATTTATTAATTGATTAATAATTCAACTTTTTTATTTTGGATAAATATTTGTTTTGTATAACTCACATTTTTTTCATCTGAATAATAGTTGATAAAGGGTTTTACTTTTTTTTCTTCAGATGTCTTGCAAAGCCCTCTGAATATTATCACAATCATCAAATTTAGAATCCTTATGTATAAACTCTTTTTTTCCATTCAACCTCTGAAGAAATGAAGGCAAAAATAGAATCTGAACTTAAATGAAATGTCGCTGATAACTATCTTTCTCAATAGTCTTTGAAACCAATAGACATAGACACTAAGGGCCTGAGGGTATATGCAGAAGGGTCTGGGTGGCTGGGGAGAGGTCAATGGGGAAAAAGGAGACATATGTAATACTACATGTAATACTTTAAACAATAAAGATTTAAAAATAAAAACATCCAGTTGTCTTCAAGTTAGGATCATCCTGCTTTCTACACGGACCAGATATTCTCTACTACATCACTGTGCATTTTTTAATGATGAACATAGAAAGATTGAATTTTTCCTAAGACATGTTAACAAAAATCCTAGCTCATGGTGATACAATTTAAACCTAATAGAATTGAAAGCATTAATTTACTTATATGTGCCTCATACTGAGTGACCTATACAGGTCTACAATGAGAGAAAAGGATCAATAGCTGCCCTTTCACAGAAATAAATTAAGGACACAAAAATGAGCTGTTCTGTGTAACTATATTTTGCCAAAATATAAATGTGATAATTCACTTCCTTCTTCCCAGGACATAGGGGAAAAATATGACACAAAACCTTTTAATTTGTCAAACTGCACTTTCTTTTTGGGGGTGATTTTTTCTATAAATCTTTTTAGGGGATTATTAGGAACATTAAAATGAGAGCAAACTAATCTAAAGGATCTCTGTCTACACATACATACAAATACCAACTAATATACTCTCAGGAATTTTAAACCTGAAATTGTACATAAACTGTACTCAAATATGTAAATGGAGAAAGATGGCAAAAGAGGTCAGTTTTTCTTAGAAGTTCTTAGCCTAAGAAATGTTCACACCTACTGGCTTCACTATTTATACACCTATTCCATCCTTTCCCATCCTGGATTCCTGTCAGTGAATGAAGCAGTGAGGCACAAGTACATGAGAGCTTTCTGTGTGTTGGTATTGTGTGAGATAGATTTGTTCTAATTATTAAGGCAAGCATGCCAAAAAATCTTGTATACTGTAATGAATTTGAATTTAATTTGTGGTAAAAGAATTAGCAATCTGCATCTTCTGAAACTCCAAATTGAAAGCAGTTCATGCAGTTACTTTTCATACATTTACTTCCTTGAGGAACTCTTTTTATAAAATATCCAGCTGAGTCTCCAATCAGGAAAAACTGACTTCTCAAGAGGTCCAATAAAATCTCCTTGATGCTTTGCTCTTACATATTTAAACACACACACACACACACACACACACACACACACACCTCAAGTGCATCATATACCAACTTAAATGAAGTAGTATTTACGCTGGATAGGTCTCAAGAACAAATAAACCAAGTGTTCAATCATTTTTCTTTCTTTTTTTTAATTAAATTTTTATTATTCAGATTATTACATTTGTTTCTCTTTATTCCCCACCATAGCACCCCTCCACCCAGCTCCCATCCTTCCCTCTGCCCTTACCTCCCTTCCATTGATCTCATCCACAAGTGTATGATTTTTGTCTAGTCTCTCCTTGTACACCCCTCACACCTTTCCCCCTGAAAATGATCAGTCCACTCTCTTTCTGATTCTAGTATATTCACCAGCTTATTCTGTTGATCAAATTTTTAATTCACTTAATTTTTAGATTCACTTGTTGATAGACATGTATTTGTTGTTCATAATATTTTGGTTTTTACGTTTTTCTTCTTCCTCTTCTAAAAGAGTAGCTTTCAGCATTTCATATAATAATGGTTTGGAGTTGATGAACTCCTTTAGCTTTTTCTTATCTGTGAAGCTCTTTATCTGCCCTTCAATTCTGAGTTATAGCTTTGCTGGATAGATTATTCTTGGTTGTAGGTTCTTGCTATTCATCATGTTCAATATTTCTTGCCACTCCCATCTGGCCTGCATCATTTCTGTTGAGAAATCAGCTGACAGTAGTATAGGTGCTCCCTTGTAGGTGATGAACTGTTTTTCTCTTGCTGCTTTTAATATTCTCTCTTTGTCTTTTGCTCTTGGTATTTTAATTATGATGTGTCTTGGTGTGGTCCTCTTTGAATTCCTTTTATATGGGGTTTTGTGTGCTTCCTGGACTTTTAAGTCTATTTCTTTTACCAAATGTGGGAAGTTTTCAGTCATTGTTTCTTTAAATAGGTTTTCAGTATCTTGCTCTCTCTCTTCCTCTGGCACCCCCACAATTCTGCTTGAAGCTGTCCTGGAGGATCCTTACATTATCTTCACATTTTTTGGATTCTTTTGTCTTCTTCCTTTTCCAGTTGAATGTTTTCTGCTTCTTTATATTTCAAATTTTTGACTTGATTCTTGCCTTCCTCTAGTCTGCTGTTAGGACTCTGTATAATATTTTTTATTTCAGTCAGTGTCTCTAGTTGGTCCTTTTTCATCTCCTCTTGGGACTCGCTACGTCTATCCATCTTTTCTAGCATATTCTTGAAAAACCTTATAAGTGTGGTTTTGAACGCTATATCCAGTCATGTTTTTTCCTCCATTTCTTTTGTTTGTGATCCCTTCCCTTGTCTCGGCATTTTCACTATGCCAGGGGAACTTCTGTGTTGGATTCAGCCTTATGATACCAGACTTGCAAAACCAAAGAAGCCTTGGTTGAGTTTGGGATAGGTGGAGTCTCAGGGCTTAAGGGACTGCCTTGCCTTCCAGTCGGCCCTGCCCTCCATGGCCTCTGAGTCTCACGTGACTGTGTAATCACTGGAGCGGTCCTTGTGCAAGTGCGCCCACAATGCCTCTACACCGCTGCCTTTCCGGCTCCCCTGCGCTCCAGGACCACACGAGTCTAGGTCACCAGGGTTTCGCCCGAAACAGGGGCTTAGTGGAGTCAGAGTGGCACAGTTGGGAAGGTCTGTCTCTGCCCACTCATGAAAGCCAGTGGCACAATCAGCAATCTGTCCTGTGCGCAGTGCCTTGCGCGCCACCACCCTCTGATCTGTTGTGATTCCCCTAAATTTCCGTGCACCTCTCCCTTTTTACAGTCCAAACTCCCCCTGTATGAGTTTTGGCTGGATCTGGGGTTTAGTGTCATAAGATAAGGGGTTCAATGCCTTTGAGAGTTTCTGTTTTCCTCCCGCCAGAGAAAGCCAGCCAGGTACTTCGGCACCCGCTCTCTCAGCACGCACGTCTCTGTACCTCAGCTTTTTGCAGCTCCTCTGGGTTTCTGTGAGCCCCTCTCTTTCCTTCTAGCTGTAGAAATTCCACTCAGCCAGCTTTCCTGTGGTTCTGGATGATGTCCGTTCTGTCTTTTAGTTGTAGTTTTGAAATTGTTGTGCGAAGCAGCAGTGTAGGTGTTTACCTATGCCACCATCTTGGATTCTCCCCTCATTTTTCTTTCAATAGTCATCTGTTAGGTACTTATTATATGCAGACAATGTTAACCGCTGCTGTTTCTATGGTAACCAAATGAATATGGCCATCCCCAACCTTCCCCATGTAGAAGAAATTCGATAGAAACAGTATTATATACACTAAAATCAGCCAGGACTAAAAGTTTTATGCATTTGGGTAAAAAAAAAAATTACAGATAAATACTTGGATATGTACCCTCTGTACCAGTTTCTCAAACTTCTGAAGGCATAAGAATTGCAAGAGAAATTGTTCGAAATGCATGGTTTTGACCCCACTCTCAGGGCTTCTGATTCATTAGATTTGGTATGGGGCAATAATCTTTATAATTACAAGCATTCAAAGAGATACTAATGCACATGTCTATGAATTTAATTTAGAAACATAAACTATCCCATAGATTCCATCTCTGCTAAAGGCTATAAAATTCTCAGTATCTTCCACTGTAGCTCTTTTTCTTTAAAGTGAAAAATTTGAACTTTAAGTTTCTTCTGAGAATGGAAGAGTGGTATAGTGAGCTAGAAAAGACAACCAAAGAACGTGTATGCATATATGTATAACCCATGGGCACAGCCAATAGGGTGGTGAAAGTCTGGGTAAGGGGCTGGCCAGAAGGAGTCAATGAGGGGGAATAGGGGGCATCTGTAATACTTTCAACAATAAAGACTTTAAAAAAAGGTAACAATCCCAACTGTGTAAGCCAAATAGCCAGCACATTTCACAACTTTCCTTGAATCTATTAGAATGCAAAGCTTGCAGGGGATCAAAGTGACCCAAAGTCAAAAGATAGTCAGACACCTACTGGAAGAGACAGAACATGGACTGGGACAAGGTGTATCCTCAGGCTACTAAGAGTTCAATTAAAGTGATTGGCAAAAAAGTGGAAGTCCTTGAGTGAAAGCTTATGCAGCTTCAAGTGTAGGAAGAGTGCACAAAATATTACTTGAAGTGAATGCCTATGTACAGTGAGATTAACTATAGCAATAAACCTCAAACCCAGCCCGGCACTTAATTAGAATTAACTCAAACCACTGGACTGGAGACTCAGCAAGAAGAAAAGCTTGCACATTTTCAGAAATAAAAATTATTTACCTCAGTTTTGACTCTTTTACACAAGGTGTTTGACATTCAAAAAAAAAAAAAAACAAAGCATAAGAAATGTCAAGGAAATACAACACACTGCAATGAGACAATAAAAGAATTACAATTAGACCCAGGTAACTGATAGAAAGTCTAAAATAACTATGATTTATATATTAAAGACTCTGATGGAAAATATAGAAAACATGTAACCAACTGGGTAATTTTAGCAGAGGGATGGAAACTCTAAATAATAAAATAGTAGAAATGAAAAGCACCCTAACAGAGATAAAGAATGTTTTTGATGGACTCACCTGCAGATTTGACAATGGCCAAGGAATAAATCAGTGAAATTGGATGTAGATCTAAAGAAAAGAAGAGAAGAAAAATAATGAGAAAAACAAAACCAAGCTTCCACAAGCTAAGGGATTCTACCCCCAAAAACCTAACATGCAAGTAATTGGAATCCCAGAAGATAAGGGGCAAAAATGAAGCAGAAGAAATATTTGAAAAAAATAATGACCAATAATTTTCCAATATTAATGAAAGACACCACATTGGGACAAGAAGCTCAGAAAACTCCAAAGAAAAAGTGCAAAAAAAGAAAACGAAAAAAAAAACAACAAAAAACTAAATTTATCATATTCAAACTACTAGAAACAAAATGACAGATGTCTTTGGAGATTGCCAAAAGGCATACTTTGGGTAAGATCTGCTTTTGAGTATCTTTGGCCCCTCCCATAAATATTCTCATTTATTCCTCAAAACCTGTAAATATGTTACCTTATAAAGCAAACATGACTTGTAGATTTGATTAAGTTAGGAATTTTGAGATTGGGAGATTACTTCTGTGGACTCTAAAGCCCATTGTAAGACCTTTACAAGTGAAAGGAGGAGGCAGGAGGGTCAGAGTCAGATAAAAACTTTAAGATGCTACACTTGCTAGCTTTGCAGATGGGAGAAAGGGCCATGAGCTAAGGAACGTTATCCATTTTTGAAGCTGGAAAAATAAGTGGGAAGGATTCTCCCCTAGAGCTGCCAGAAACCCTGTTGGCACTTTGATTTTATTCCTGTGTAAACCCTGTATTCTATACTACACAAACATTATTGGCTTGGAAAAATCATCTCAGAATTAATTAAAATAATCTCACATTCTAAAATAACCCTTGTCCATATTTTAATCTCTCTTTAAAAACTCCATTTAAGACACATCTCCTTAAGGAGGCCTTCTTTAGTCTTCTCTAATATTTTATTGTGTAATTGCTATGATAGGCAGAATAATACCCTGCCTATCCAAATCCCCAGAACCTGTTAATATTTTAGGTTATATGAGGAAATGGAATTAAGGTGGCCTGTTGCTCTAAGACTGCTAACTTATTCCAATTTAAGAATTACAATTTATAAAAGTTGTAATTTACTAAAATTATATATATATATATATATCGAATAGGATATTTTTTATCATCACAATATAATTAGTTATCATGATCAGGACATTTGACATTGATACAATAATATCTAATTTACAAACCATATTCAAAATGTTCTAATCATCCCTATAATATCATTTACAACTATTTGGTTTTCTATCTAAGATTCAGGTAAGAATTACTTATTGTATCTTAAAAACTCAAATAGGATATATATGAAACAGGCCCTGATTTTAGATTGAGGAAAAGAAATGTTTAATCATTAGTTGCATTCATTACTTTAAAGACTGCTAACTTATTCCTATTTAAGAATTACAACTTATAAAAGAAAAACTTACTGAAAATGTATTTATTTCCAATTGCTATTGTAACAAATCATCACAAACTTAGCAGCTTAAGATAATACAAATTTTATTATTATCTTACAGTTTTATAAGATAAGGTCAAACTTGTGGTAAAGTTTACAGAAAGACACGGAGAGCCAGGATCCTAATATGGCAGGGCTGATGGGAAGTCAAGGCTGTCTGCACCAACCTGAGACTTTGCCCCATCCATGCTAAGCACAGAGGCTTTTGTAATTTTGCAAGTCTTGTTTCATTAGAGTGTCTCTAGCACAGAAGTTCTCCCAGCATAGACACAGCTGATCCTCACAGCCAATTGGCCTGGAGGTCAATTCTTTCCAGTGATACCAAAAGCAATCAAGACTTAACTACAACAAGGCTGTGTACACAGTCCACAAAAGGGTACACCAAGAGTGTCCATCCCAGGCAACTGGGGGGCCTGAGCCACTGGTCCCTATAGGACACTTAGCACACAAAGCTACTCTACTAATTCAGGGAAGCAGCAATATTGTAGAAACAAAGAAACAGATCACAAATGAAAGAAATGGAATAAAGCAAACAACTGGATATAGAGTTCAAAACCACGGTTATAAGGTTTTTCAAGAATTTCCTAGAAAAGACCAATAAATTTAGCAAGACCCTAAAGGATATGAAAAGAGACCAACTAGAAATTAAACATACACTGACTGAAATAAATAAAAAATGTTAAAGAGACCTCACAGCAGACTAGAGAACTGTAAGAATCAAGTCAAAGATCTGAAATTCAAAGAAGCAAAAAACACTCAACCGGTAAAGCAAAAAGAAAAAAGAATCCAAAAATTTGAATATATTTTAAGGAGCCTCTGGGATAACCTCAAGCATACCAACATCAGAATTGTGGGGGTGCCAGAAGAAGAGAAAGAGCAAGATACTGCAAACCTATTTGAAGAAATAATGACCAAAAACTTCCCCCACCTGGTGAAAGAAATAGATTTACAAGGCCAGGAAGCACACAGAACCCAAAACAAAAGGAATCCAAAGAGGACTACACCAAGACACATCGTAATTAAAATGCCAAGAGCACAAGACAAAGAGAGAATATTAAAAACAGCAAGAGAAAAACAGTGAATTACCTACAAGGGAGCACCCCTATGATTGTCAGCTGATTTCTCATCAGAAACTATGTAGGCCCCAAGAGAGTGGCAAGAAATATTCAACGTGATGAATAGCAAGAAGCTACAACAAAGAATACTCTACTCAGCAAAGCTATCATTCAGAATTGAAGGGCAGATAAAGAGCTTCACAGATAAGAAAAAGCTAAAGGAGTTCACCACCACCAAACCTGTATTATATGAAATGCTGAAAGGTATTCTTTAAGAAGAAGAAGAAGAAAAAGGTAAAGATAAAAATATGAATAAGAAATACATGTCTATCAACAAGTGAATCTAAAAATCAAGTGAATAAAAAATATCTTGAGCCGAGACCGGTTTGTCTCAGTGGATAGAGCATCAGCCTGCAGACTGAAAGGTCCCGGGTTCGATTCCGGTTGGGGGCATGTACCTTGCTTGTGGGAACAACTCCAGTAGGGGGCGTGCAGGAGGCAGCTGATTGATGTCTCTCTCATCGATGTTTCTGACTTTCTATCCCTCTCCCTTCCAATAAAATATATTAAGAAATATGTTGAACAGAATAAACTGGTGAATATAATAGAATCAGGGGCATGGAAAGGGAGTGGACTGAAAATTCTATGGGAGAAAAGGGTGTGGGGAGTGCGGGAAGAGACTGGACAAAAATTGTAAATCTATGGATGAGGATAGTGGCAGGGAGGTAAGGGCAGAGGGTGGGATGGAAACCGGGTGGAGGGGAGCTATGGGGAAAAAAGAGGAAAAATTGTAATAATCTAAACAATAAAGATTTATTTAATGAAAAAAAGAACACATTTTCTTTGAGAGGCTATATATTTGGTTGTAACCATTTTCAGGCAGAAACAAGTTATACAATGCTTAACTTATCACATATATAAACTCCTATGCTTGCTAAGTCTAGAAAAGTTAAGTGACTGAAAGTCTGGAGTGTGTTGGAGAACATTGCAGCCATTTTAACTCTCAATACCAAGAACAAAAATAAAAAATAGCTAATAAGAAATATAGGCTTTCCTACATTTAATGCAGTTATAACCTCATGATCGCTAAATAGAGTTACTAGTCTACACATTGCATTTACAACCAGTAAGTGGATGTTACCATTCTTTTTCTCACTTGTAAGAAATGGAATGTACAAACTTTATCCAAATAGTTTAGTAAATTCTTTCATTTATCAAAAGGACCAGATTTTTTTTTTTCTTTATCCAATAATGCAGTTTATTTTAGTAATTTGTGGAAACACTATTCAATGCCTAGGAAATAATAAGTTATTTTTTAGGACAATATGTTTTCATACTAGCAAAGGATTAGTAATGAGTGAGGCTCAGAGAATCATATGGTTTGCAATGAGAATATATTTATTTATTAAATGTGATTTTATCATAAATTTATAATGACTCTCAAAATCTATTACCATTTTCTCTTAATTAAATAAGTTATTAATCACTCAGGAATGTTTGTAAATATTCAGTGTATTCTTTCGCATTCACTGAGAACTAATTTTGGCATTTAATGCCTTGGGACAAGAAATGCTAAATGTTCTGTAATGTATAATTTAATTTTATACAATGAAGAATTGTGCCCACACCATTAGAGTATGTCCTCTTGAAAAACACTTTGTCATCACTCCTTTGTCCACAGCTCCAAAACTCTATTCAGATACTCTTTTCAAAGATAACAGAATTTATTATGCAAAGTTCTCTCCAGGACTGTGGGTGCATATTGGAGGGGGAGCAGAATAAATGTACAAACAGGGTTAAAAACCTAATTAAGGAATTATAAACCAAATAATATCTCTAAAAAGGGACTAAAGAGAAAAATCCCCAAAAGATAGGCTTCTCAGAGGAACATAAATAGAGGCAAAAATGTCGGTGGTTACAAAAGTTTTAAAATCTGCCATACCCCTTGAGGTACAATGGGTGATAT
This sequence comes from Lasiurus borealis, assembly GCA_004026805.1. Lineage (NCBI taxonomy): Eukaryota > Metazoa > Chordata > Mammalia > Chiroptera > Vespertilionidae > Lasiurus > Lasiurus borealis. Next base: position 47,616 of record PVJN01004969.1, on the reverse strand, counting down.
AAGTAGGCTAGAGAGACCACTATTGGCTGCCCACACTAGCTAAAATGATGCTTAAAGGAAAATAAAGTTGCATAGCCTTCAATCTAAAAACCTATGCCTCAAATTATTATTTGATACTGGTTAGATATTTTTAATAATATATTGTATCATCTTTTTAATCCATATTAAAGTCTAATGAGGAGGTTATGTTTAGATGTACATATTACTCTAAGTGTGGCTTTTCGCCAAATATTAGCAGCTGCCTTAAAATTTTCCATCTAGAATAGAAACAAACAATCTGGAAATAATACATTTCAAATACTTTCCTAACTGGAATCCCCCTTACACACACACACACACACACACACACACACACACACACACACACACACATACACTTGCATAGAGAGAAATAGCATCTTCATTTTTCGACCTTAGGACATAATCAGGTGTCTGGCCAGCATTTTTTTCCTTTTTATTTAAATTGTGTTACATGAATACATATCTTCCCATTGTCCCCTCCTTCCCAGGAATACCCCAACCACCCAGTGTCTTGTGTTCATTGGTTATGCTTATATGCATGCATAGAAATCCTTTGGTTGATCTCTTATCTACCTCGCCTCTCCTTAATCTTCCTGCTGTAATTTGACAGTCTGTTTGATGCTTTACTGCCTCTGTATCTATCCTTTTGTTCATCAGTTTACAATGTTCTTTATTATCCACAAATGAGTGAGATCATGTGGCATTTCTCCTTCATTGACTGGCTTATTTAACTTAGCATAAGGCTCTCCAGTTCCATCCAGGTTGCTGCAAATGGTAAGAGTCCTTTTTAATGGCAGCATAGAATTCCATTGTGTAGATGTACCATAGTTTTCTGATCCACTCATCTGCTGACGGTTACGTAGGCCATTTCCAAATTGTAGCTATTGTAAATTGTGCTGCTATGAACATAGGGGTGCATAAATCCTTTCTGATTGGTGTTTGTAATTTCTTAGGATAAATTCCTAAGAGTGGGATTGTGGGGTCAAATGGGAATTCCATTTTTAGTTTTTTGAGGAAACTCCATATTTTCTCTACAGTGGCTGCACCAGTCTGCATTCCCACCAGCAGTGCACGAGGGTTCCTTTTTCTCCTCATGCTCACCAACACTTGTCGTTTGTTGATTTGTTGATGATTGCCATTCTGACAGGTGTGAGATGGCATCGCATGATCGTTTTGATTTGCATCTCTCAGATAATCAGTGACTTTGAACACGTTTTCATGTCTCTGTTGGCCTTCCTTCTGTCGTCTTTCGAAAATATTCTATTTAGGTCCATTACCCATTTTTTTTTAATTGGATCATTTATCTTCCTTTTATTAAGTTGTAAAAGTTGCCTGTAGATGTTGGAGATTAAACCTTTATCAGTGATAACACTGGCAAATATATTCTCCCACACAGTGGGCTTTCTTGTTGTTTTGTTGATAGTTTCTTTGGTTGTGCAAAAGCTTTTTATTTTGATGTAATCCCATTTGTTCATTTTTTCTTTAGCTTCCATTGCCTTTGGAGCAGTATCAGTGAAGAAGTTCTTGCGGCATATGTCTGAGATTGTGCTGCCTGTGGATTCCTCTAGTATTTTTATGGTTTCTCCTCTAGGCCAGCAATTTTTTAGAGACCCAAGTCCTCCTTGTTTTTGCCAGAGGACAGCACATTGGAAACCAAGTTCACTAAAGATGCTCTTTCAGGAACATGGTAGATTCCTAATTCTACTGCATAATTGTGCATAATTTAAAAAAATTAAAAACTCACATTTGGCCCTAACTGGTTTGGTTCAGTGGATAGAGCACCAGCCTGAGGGCTGAAAAGTGCAAGGTTCAATTCTGGTCAAGGCCATGCACCTTGATTTCGGGCACATCCCCAGAAGGGATTGTTAAGGAGGCATCTGATCAATGTTCTAACTCTCTATCCCTCTTCTTTCCTCTCTGTAAAAAATTCAATAAAATATATTTTTAAAAAATCTCACCCTGACTGGTTTGGCTCAGTGGATAATAGAGCGTTGGCCTGCAGAATGAAGGGTCCAAGGTTGGATTCCAGTCAAGGGCCTGTACCTTGGTTGAGGACAAAATATTTCTCTATCATCCATGTTTCTGGCTCTCTATCCCTCTCCTTTCCTTTCTGTGAAAAATCAATAAAATATATATTTTTAAAAACTCATTTTTATGTAAAGTTATGATATAAGTTTCAATTCATACTAACATAAGTAGCTCTTTTATTGATGAATTTGTTAGTGTAATAAAACATGTTTTAAGAAATATAGAACCTTGCTGAAACCGGTTTGGCTCAGTGGATAGAGCATCAGCCTGTGGACTGAAGGGTCCCAGGTTTGATTCCGGTCAAGGGCATGTACCTTGGTTGTGGGAGCATCTCCAGTGGGGGGCGTGCAAGAGGCAGCTGATCGATGTCTCTCTCATCAGTATTTCTAACTCTCTATCATTCTCCCTTTCTCTCTGTGAAAATCAATAAAAATATATAAAAAAATAAAGAAATATAGAACCTTGAATTATTTTTAAATAATAAAGTCTAAATTTGGAAGAAAATAACTTCACTAGGTGATTTTCATCCTTTCTCATATTTTTAGCCTAAAAGTAGTATTCAGTCTGGACAAAATTGGGTGGTGGAAATTCAGATGGAACACTTGTAGTCTTACAAGCTTAAATAACTGGAATACAAAATATGGGACTGCTGTTAACTACCAGAAGTGAAGAGAGTACCATAAAGGAGATATTTATATTGGGATTACCAAATTCTGTGCATGAGGTCTATGTATGAAAATATATGATAAGATCAACATTGAGCTAATAAGATGTCATAATAAACACAAAAGAATTATAAAGTTGCTATTATAGATACGTTCCAGGTGATAAAAAAAAATAGGCCTATATTAAGTGAAAAGATTGAAAGTATCAGCAGGAAAAATAATGAAATTTCTAGGATGTTAGTATTCAAATTCAAATTTGAAAACAATCTCTGATGGAATCAACAGCAGATTAGTGGTTATAGAAGAAAGAGTCAGTCAATTTGAAAACAGAAATTTAAGTTGTTCAACACACCACAAAAAACTAAGAGGAAAAGAAAATTTATAAACCCTAATGAGTGTCTTCGGATACTGTGGGGCAATATCAAATGGTTAAAAATATACATAACTAGAAGCCCAATCAAGAAGATCTGTGCCAGAATGGGCTTTCCTTTCTCTGGCTGGTGGCACCACTTTTGCTCTGGCTGGAGCTACTTTTTCACCTCCCCATGCTGCACATAGGGCAGGAGGGCCATGGTTGGTGTGGAACACCTGAGTTGTCACCATAGTGATGACATAAGCGTCCTGCCCCTGATCACTCAGCACAGTGTATGCAAAGTAACCTGTTATCTTTGTTTGGTTAATTTGCATATTCAATCCTGATTGGCTGGTGGGAGTCATGAAGGTACAGCCAATTAGCATGTTACTCCTTTATTAGGTAGATTGGAGATTTAGAAGGAGAGAATAGAGAAATTTGAGGATAAAATATTTGAAAATACCAATTTCCCAAATTTAGTGAAAGACATAGATTTAAGAATCTCAGTAAACTCCAAACAGAAAATATGCTAAGAAAATAACACCTGAGCTCTTCAGACATGGCTCAGTGATTGATCATCAACTTATGAACCAGGAGGTTATAGTTGGATTCCCAGTCAGGGCACATGTCTGGGTTGTAGGCCCAATGCCCAGTAGGGGGGAGGAAGGGATGCAGGAGGCAGTTGATTAGTGATTCTCTGTCATCATTGATGTTTCTATCTCTTTCTCCATCTTCCTTCCTCTATCTGAAATCAATAAAATCATATTAAAAAATGATATTCAAAACATCAGGCAGAATGAGGAGCACCCAAAATGGAAAATACATAGGTAAATATGAAATAATTATTTCCTTAAAATACATATAATTATTTAAAACATAACTTCATACAACATTTTATTGTGAGTTTTAAAACTTATTTAGGTGTAAGTCACAAAGCAGGGCTTGTCAAAATATAGCCAATGGGCTAAACCCATCTTTAGACATATTTTGGTATAGCTTATGAGGTAAGAATTGTTTCTATATTTACATTATTAAGTGTTAAATAATGGAATATTTCACAACACATGACAATTGCATCAAATTCAAATTTCAGTGTTCACAAGTAAAATTTTGTTGGAACACAGTAATACTCATTTGTTTACATATTGTCTATGGCTTTCTATTAATACCTCATATTATATGTAAAAATTAACGAAAAATGGGTTATAGAACCTAAAATGCCAAAACAACCAGAAGTAAATATTAGAATGTCTTTGTAACTTTGTGGTTCACAAAGATTGGTTAAATAAAGCACAGAAGTAATCATAATAGAAAATGGGCTCTATCAAAATTTTTAAAACTCTCATGTTTCAGTAGATAATATTTAAAAAAATTAAAAAGGCAAACTAAAGACTAGAAAAAAATCAAATCATAAACTAGGACATTTGCATGACATATATCTGGCACAAAATATATACACAGAATATATAAAAGAGCTCTTATGACCCAATGAGATATATTAGTTTCCTATTATTGCTATAGCAAATATCTACTAATTTAGTGGCATAAAACAATATGTATTTACTAGAGGTCTAGTGCATGAAATTCATGCACAAGGGAAGGGGGGCCCCTCAACCAAGCTTGCTCCCTTTCACAGTCTGAGTGCCCTCAGGGGATTTCAGACTACATTTTTTAAAAACCACACTGTACTTAATGTTCTTACTAACTGCTCCTTTTAAACTCCCTCACTCTCACATTCTGTTTCTTCTTTGTTTAACTACTTTCCTTGCCTCACCCCATTTTAGCATACTTCTCTTTCCTGCTTTCTTTTCCTCCCTCCCTCTGAACCTCCTGTGGCTCCTTTCCCTCCCTCCATCCCTCCTTTCTTCTCTCCCTTCATTCCCCATGTCTTTCTCGTTCTTACTACTCCCAACTTTCTCCCCATTTGCCTTTCCCTTGTTAGCCTGAACCCTGCTTCCCTCCCTCCTTCTCTATTATTATCACCCCTCCCCCCACCATGTTCACTGGTTTCTCTTTTAAACCTTCCCCTTTTCTCTCTGGGACCTACTTCCAGCCCTGCCTGAGAGCACTTTGATATTATAGCTTCCATTCAGGGGGCATTAACCCCCAGACCAGAGTGCAGTGCTGGCTAGGCCTTCACTGCGGCCCTCTCTTCCCAGGCCTCTCTGCCACCATCCTCCTCCCATTCCATGCCTCTGAAACCCCAACTTCTGGTCAACAAAGTATAGTTAACATGCCACCAAACTAACTCTGGCCAGTGTCTTTGGAGTACAGCTCTTGGGGACATAAGTAGTACCCTCCTTAGTGTCCAAATCTGCCTCAGCTAAGCTGCTCCTCCCCTCCAAGTGCAGAGCACCTGGCCCAGTGAGGGAGCCCGGGCCCACAAGGCCCAGGCTCTGCTGCCACAAAGCAGGAGCACTTCCATCCCTCCATCTCAGGACCCAGGGTGCCTCGGTGCTAACGGCCCATGCCAGGGACCACCACTCTCCTCCTCCAAGATCCACGCTGCCTGTGCCCCACCCATCAGGCACACCTGCTCTGCCCCCACATCCCACAGTTGCCACCCCCTCCTGCAGGCAGCCCCACATTTCCTTCCCTTTTCCATTCCAGCATCTTTTTCTTGTTCCCTTTCTGTATTTATGATTCTCCTCTCAGCCTGTCTGCATGCAGGCCTCCCTTCCTTTTTCTCTCTTTTCTTATCCCCTCCAATTGTATACTATTCTACCTACCCCAGGCCTGGTAGCTGCTTGAGTGGTGGGGGGGAGATACAGCCTGCTGATTGGTTGCTACATGATGGTATCCTGACTAATTTGCATATTATCCTATTATTAGCTAGATTATTTTATAGTACCAGAGGTCAGAAGTTATAAAATCATGTCAGCAAGGCTACATTCCTTCTGGAGGCTCTACAGGAGAATCTGTTTCTGTGCCTTTTCTAGCTTGTTGAGGACACATTAATTCCTTTTCTTCTGCCAACTTTCTCTAGCATTAACCAACAGCAGTATAGCAGCTTCATCTCTCACTTCCTATCTTTCTCTCTGCTTCCCTGTGACCACATCCTTCACTGAGTTTAATCCTCCTGCCTTCTCATGATAAGTGCCCTTATGATTATATTTGTCTCACAGGAATAATCTAGCACAATCTTTCCATTTCATGATCTTTAATTTGAAAACATATGCAAAGTCCCTTTTACTGAGAGTACCTTTTATTGGTACACACATGTTTTAGAAATTAGAATGTAGACATCTTGGGAGGCTAGCATTATTCTGTGTCTCATAAATGACAACCAGCCTAATATTTTAAAGGGCAATTATTTGAACAGACACCTTATAAATAAAAATGTAGACATGAATGGCCAATAAGCACATGAAAAGATGGTAAATCTTTATTCACTAAGAAAATTCAAAACAAAACCACAATGGATTACCATCATTCACACAGTAGAGTAAAAAATGTTTAGAGTATGAAATTAAACACAAAGTGGTGAGGATGTATTTCAAATGGACGACTCGCACATTGCTGATGGAATGCAAAATGATTGAGCCATTTTTGAAAACAGTTTTACAAATTCTTACTATATGATTCAGTAATTCTACACACACACACACACACACACACACACACACACACATACACACAGAAATATTTTATATTAATTTCCATAGCTGCTTCTTTATAATAGCCCATACTAGAAGTGGTCAATTGAGGTGTATTCGTACACTCTGATACTCTTTAGCAATAAAATAAACAAACCACCAATCAGTGTAATATTAAATAGTTAGTAGTCCCAAAATGTTATATTGAATAAAAATATTAGATACAAAAGGTCATGTTTTGAATATGAAGTTTTGGAAGGAGCAAAATTATTCTATAGTGATGAAAATCATATCATATGTTGCTTGTATAGAGGTGGGGACAATTGATTGCAAAGGGCTATAGTTGTTTTAGTGTTTACATAAGTGTATATATTTATCAAAATACTAGGAACCTATTGCATGAAATTTATGCACAAGGGGGGTGGCGTCCCTCAGCCCAGCCTTCACCCTCTCCAATCGGCAGTCAGACATCCCTCTGGCTTCTAACCACTAACCTGCTTGTCTACCTGATCACCCCTAACTGCCTCTGTCAGCTTGATGTCAACCCTAACTTCCCTCCCCTGCCTGCCTGATCACCCCTAATTGCCCTCCCCTGCTGGCCTGATCTCACCCTCAACTATCCTCCCCTGCCAGCCTGGTTGCCCCTAACTGCCCTCCTCTGCTGGCATGATTGCCCTAATCCACTGCTGGCCTGATCATGCCCCCAACTGCTCTCCACTGCCAGCCTAATCACCCCTAACTGTCTCTGCCTCAGCCCCCAGCACCATGGCTTTGTGTGGAAGGAAGTCAGACATCCAGAAGATGGCCGGAAGACTCAGTCTAATTAGCACATAACCCCTTTAGTAGTATAGATAGATTATATAGGAGAGAATTGTTTAAATTGGGGGTAAAGCCTTTTTCAGCAGGAGGAGATGATCTTGGCAAACAAAAATACATAATTCTTATATCTGCACTGATAGCCAGCCATAAGCACTATACTACCAAACTGGCCATGAAAAAATTAAACCACTCTCTTATACCTTATACCAAACAGCTATTGCCCTTAAAACCCCTCCTCAGCCCCTGACTTAGGTTCTGCCTTTGCAATTCACGCAGATTAGGTTCAGATTGGTCAATTTCTATGCCAGTTAACCTCAAAAGCTCGGCCTCCTAGGCAGCCATTGACTCCTCACACTTTACCCAGATTAGGTTCTGATTGGTTGGTTTCTATGCCAGTCAATGTCCAAAGCTCAACCTCCTGGGAAGACATTTTCAACTTGCACTTCATCCAGATTTGATTCTGATTGTCCAATTTCTATGCCAGTCAGTGTCTCTGAGCTTATCTTTGTTCCAAATCAAAGAGGCGGGGCTGATCAGCAGCCCCCAAGGAGGCTGGGAAAGAAATAGAAGCAAGGCTGCTGGTGAAGCTGAGAGAGAAATAAAGAGGTAATGGCTGTTCAACAGGTGCCATGGAGGCTGGAGATCAGACCCTGGCTCCCTCTCTGTAGGCCTCTCTCTGGGTCTGATCTATAGCCCCCTCAGCAGTCAGTGCTGGGTGGCTGTGCTGGCACCCGCTTCTGACTTCTAGTGTTTGTGTAGCCTTGGCCATTATGGATCCTTGGGTCTTTATATATAGAGATATTGACTGACATAATTAAAATAGATGGTTTATTTTGTATTCTACTTATACTTCAATAAAGTTGAAAAACTTAATGGAGAAGCAACAAAGAACCAGAAATTAATAAAACTGAAAGTAAAGAATAATTTATTAATTTGAGTTTAACTACAAATTTACTCAATTTGTATGCAATTTTGAGTATTTCATAATAAGAATGATAGTCAGTATAATTCTTGTGTCATGTACATACCATGTGTCAGACATGTTCTAGTACTAAATATAGAGGGTAGTATAGCCCTAACTCATGTGTCTGTAAAAAATGATAGATGATAAACATTAAATATAACAATTTTAGAAAGTGATAAGCACTATGAATAAAATGAAATAAGGTTATAAAATAAGGAGATACATCATTTAATGATTAACTCTACTGGTTCTGGAGCAATACTACTTATGTTCAAATCTTGAACTAAAATCCAACTCCGCTATTTAAGCAGACCACTGAAGTGTTCTTTGCCTCAGTTTATACATTTGTAAAATTAGAATAATAATAGTAGCTTATAAGAGAGTTGTAAATATTAAATAAGCAATATTTAATGGTTTACAATAGTATCTAGAATATAATATGCATGAATTTAAAAGTATTTGTTGTTATTATTATTATTATTATTATTATTATTATTATTAAATTGTTACTCTTGAGGTATGATTATGTAAACTTGAGTGATACATGTCTGAGATAAACAGAAATGAATGAAGGAAAGAACCAAGATGGCAGCACAGGTAAACACCTATACTTGCTGCCTCTCACAACCACATCAAAATTAGGACTAAAAAGCAAAACAATTACCACCCAGAAATGTGGAAAAGCTGGCTGAGTGGAAGTTACACAACTAGAGAAGTGAAGAAAGTGCAGTGAGACAGGTAAGAAGTACAGAGGTGCAGAAAGTGCTGGCATCTGGATGTGCTGCTCTTTTAATCGGGAGGGAGATACAATCTCCCACTTGCACTGAACTCTAGTTCTGGGTGAGACTCTGGGGGATCCAGACACATTTGGGAAGAAACTGGACTTCTGACATCAGGAAAAGAATGCAAAAGTGGATTTCTCTCAGAGGTGATCACAGCAATCATTATTCCTGCATGGGGGCACTGGACATGAAGACCCAGGGACCTCTCTGATGGACGGATGGTGGGCAGACATTGCTATTTGTTCTGCCCTGGAGATTCTCAGAAACCTCACTCCACCCAATTTGCAACCCCACCCAACCTATGTGCATCAGCTTTTGCATATGAATGGACTGTTCTTTCACCTAAAACAAACTGCAGCTAGAGAGATCCCCAGAGATTTCAAAAGAAGCCCACTGCCTGGCAGCAGCAGCAACCTTGCTTCATAGCTGGACCTCATGTGGGCACTTCCAAAACCCGTACAAAGAGGAGGAATCTGCAGATATCTCTGAAGCTCCTGCTGGGCAGCCCCAGACAGGGACTGACCTTGCACCTCCTTGGAGATCCAAGAGCCAGTGTACTCAGTGGTCAGTGAAAGACCATACCAGATTAAAACTCTTCACATCCATAAGAGACAAACTCCAAAGGCAGACTCAGTGAGCACCAAAGCACCCCTGAAGCAAGTCCTGACCCATAAGGGTGTCTCCAGCACAGCAGTTCTTCCATTGTAGACACAGCTGGTCACAGCCAATTGGCCTGAAGGTCAATTTCTCTCAGTGATACCAACAGCAATCAAGGGTTAACTACAATAAGACTGTGCAGACAGCCCACAAAGGGATGCACCAAGAGCAACTACCTCAGGTGACTGGAAGGCTGAGCCACTAGGACCTATAGGGCACATACCACATAAGGCCACTCTATCAACTCAAGGAGACTTAGCAGCTACCCAGTACACAGAAAGAAACACAGGGAAGCAGCCAAATGCAGAGACAAAGAAACAAGTCACAAGTGAAAGAAATGAAAGAAAGCAAAATACTGGATATAGAGTTCAAAACCATGTTTAAAGATTACTAAAGAATCTTCTAGATACCTCTGAGAAATTTAGTGAGACCCTTAAGGATATGAAAAAATACCAATCAGAAATTAAGCATATACTGACTGAAATACAGAATATAGAGAGATTCAGCTTCAAACTAGAGGATCCCAAGAATCAAGTCAAAAATTTCAAATACAAAGAAGCAAAAATCACCCAACCAGGAAAGCAAAAAGAAAAAAGAATACCAAAATATGAAGATAGTGTAAGGAGCCTCTGGGACAACTTTAAGCATAACAACATCTGACTTATAGGGGTGCCAGAAGAAGAGAGAGAACAAGATATTGAAAACCTATTTGAAGAAATAATGACTGAAAACTTCCCCTACCTGGTGAAAGAAATAGACATACAAGTACAGGAAGCACAGAGAACCCCAAACAAGGTAATCCAAAGAGGTCCACTACAAGTCATATCATAATTAAAAGCAGCAAGAGAAAAATAGTTAGTTACCTACAAGCGAGTACCCATACAACTGTCAGCTGATTTCTCAATTATGGAGGCCAGAAGATAGAGGCAAGAAATATTTAAAGTGGTGAATAGCAAGAACCTACAACCAAGATTACTCTACCCAGCAAAGCTATCATTTTGAACTGAAGATCAGATAAAGAGCTTCACAGATAAGAAAAAGCTAAAGGAGTTCATCACCACCCAACCAAGATTATATAAAATTCTGAAGGGTATTCTCTAAGAGGAAGAAGAATAAGAAAAAGGTAAAGATAAAAAATTATGAACAAACAAGTGACAACAAATACATATCTATCAACAAGTGAACCTAAAAGTTAAATGAATAAAAAACCTGATGAACAGAACAGACTGGTGAATGTAATAGAATCAGGGTCATGGAAAGGGAGCAGACTGACAATTCTCAGGGAGAAGGGGTTACGGGGGTGTAAGAAGAAATTGGACAAAGAGCTTACACCTATGAATGAGGTAAGTATGGTCGGGGGAGGGCTAGAGTGGGTGGTAACCAGGTGGAGGGGAACTACGTGGAGGTGGGGGAAGAGGAATATCTGTAATAATCTGAACAATAGAGATTTTAAATAAATAAATAAATAAGTCTTCATAAAAGGGTAAAGTGAAGGCAGACAAAGATGGCGACTCTACGCTAGTTTGGGAAAAAAATGAATGGAGAGGAGTTACATTTCTATAAAAGAGGACAGTGGTCTGTTTTATTTGGCTACAATCTTTCACTATTTCTTCCACTGAATCACTTCCTTTGTTTATGCTCATTTTTAAGCTTTCCTTTTCAGCGTTCTTTTTATGACTTATTCTCACTGTGAATTTGAGTTACAATATTCTATATTTGGTAGTGCTAGTATAAAAATAAATTGAATTGTTTTTTTTTTCTAAATTTAAGTCTAAATTTAGATAAACAGTTTTTTCTTGATGTTCCAAATATATGTTAAGCACAAAACTACATTAGTCTTACCTCCATAATTAGTACTTGATTTTTAAAGTATGACATGATAAGAAGATATGCTTCTATTTGAATCTTTTTAAAAAAAATCACTTCTCTATTTAGTTTTGAGAATATTAGTCTTTACTCAAATATAATAATCTGCTTATAAAGAAACAAAAGAGCATAACCCTTATGATAAGCCATTTGATTTTATAGTTTACCAAATCAATTGTTTCAAACCAGTCTCTTGTGAATGTATATAAACAAAATGTTATATTTAATTAGATATGTTTTCATTGATTTTCCTGAAGTAAAACTAAATACACAGCTGAAAAGATTATGGAAAATTCATTTATGCCATATATGCTAACAAGTTTACATTCATTTAGAAGAATGACCTTAAGAAATTATTGGAACTGTTGAAAACTTAATGCTTTGTTTAATTTGATAATATATTTTATGTTGCTTTTTGCTGCTTTACCATTTTTAAGTAGTGAGATAACAACAGAGAAGGAATTTGCTAAATCATCATTATAAACAAAAAATAGAAGTTTCTATTTTTATAATCTATTTCAGTGCAGTCTCTATTTTCTTAAGAGTCTTTCCAAATAATCATACATTTTGTTAGTGAGTATAAAATAATGAAGCCTCATTTGCAAACTATTTAAATCAAAGCCTCATTAAGTATATGAACTTTAATTTTTCTCTGCATGAAGAGGAAGACATTACATTCCAAAGTAACTTGTCCCCTCCTAATCCAACTAATAATATTACCTAAAAATGGAACTAGAATTTCCAAATACAACCCTATACATATAGGAAAATGCCAATCTCTAAAATAACCATTTGCTATAGCAAAAAGTACTATTGTAAATTAAAATCAATACCTTGAACTGCAGCAAGGGATGAATAACGATTCAATGTAAAAAAAATCACAAATAAAAGTAGAGTTAGTACCACTAAAAATCTTTGAACCAACATTGAGTTACTTTTGCAATTTAGCCATACATAAACCAGTTTATATTAAACAATTCCAAATTATAATTTCAGATCTTTAGTCTAAATATTACGGTATTTTCTTATCATTGCTCACTTTGTAAATCATGGCAAGAATATCTATTATTATTCACTAGTTCCATCTTAGAGCTTGATAGTGTATTGGTAACATAATCGGTGCTTATTCAATCCTTGTTGATTATTTTCTATCTGGTAGTATTTCAATAATTAGGTTTTTTATTTGGCAAGACATGATTCTCTCTGCTATGCTAACATAATGTAAAAGGACATTATTCAAGCAAATACTTGAATAAAACCTGAAAAATTAGTGCTTGTTTCTGCATTTACATAGCTGTGTTTTTATGTCCCAATCAATTTAATTTTATAATTATAGCAGATTTGTATAAAGCTCAGCAGAAGCTGTATTTGATAACCACCATGGACAGAATAGAGAACACCATTTGATTTTGTTACATCTTATCTAATTAAAGAGCACTATGCAAATTGATTGTACCTCTGCTACACCTCAGGCCATGCCCACCAGCCATGCCTACCAGCCAATCAGCAGTGACTATGCAAATTAATCCCAACCAAGATGGCTGTGGCCACAGAGAGAGCAGGAGGGAAGATTGTATTTCTCTGGCAATGGAAGAAGCCAAGCTTTCCACTTATCCTGGCTGGCCCTGGCCTCCACTCAATGCTACAAAGTTTCAATTACAGAAGATAAATAAATTTCAATAAAAATGCTTGCAGCCAAGGAGCTGGAGAGAGAAGGAGGCTAGGGTTGTCCCCAGTGATGAAGGAAGCCATGGCCTGCCTTGGCCTCTGCTCAAGGCTAAAAAGTTTCAATTACATAAGATAAATAAATCCCAACAGAAATGGATGCTGCCACAGAGTGAGCAGGAGGCGTGGCTCCACTCCAGGCTACAAAATTTCAATTATAGAAGATAAATAAATCCCGGATACCAGGGTGTCTGCTTGGGACACAGGGGGTGTGGCAGGCATGCAACACACCACAGGCCCCTCTCCCAGGCTGCCCCATGTGCCAAGGAAACCCCCACCCTGATCTGGGACAGCCTTCAGGACAAACCAGCTGGCCCCTACTGGTGCACCAGGCCTCTATCCTATGTAATAAAAGAGTAATATGCATATTGACCATCATTCCAACACACAAGATGACTGCCCCCATGTGGTCAAAGATCCTGCCCCCATGTGGACACAAGATGGCCAACACAAGATGGCCTGCAAGGGAGGCCAGTTGTGGGTGATCAGGTCAGCAGGGGAGGGCAGTTGGGAGGGATCAGGCTTGCAAGGGAGGACAGTTAGGGATGACAAGGCCAGCAGAGGAGGGAAGTTGGGGGTGATCAGGCTAGCAGCGAAGGGCAGTTGTGGAGATCCCAGGCCTGCAGGAGAGGGCAGTTAGGGGTGACCAGGCCTGCAGGGGATGGCAGTTAGGGGCAAAAAGGCTGGCAGGAGAGCAGTTTGGCATCAGGCTGGCAGGATAGTGGTTTGGTGGTGATCAGGCTGGCAGGCAGAAGCAGTTAGTGGCATTCAGGAAGGCAGGCAGGAGAGCAGTTGGGAGGCAGCAGTCCTGGTATTGTCCTTGAGGGGTCCCATATTGGAGAGGCTCCAGGCTTGGCAGAGAGATTACACGCCCCCCTCCCCTCGTGATTCATTCACTGGGCCTCTAGTAAGTGTATAATTATGAAAACTAAATTCACAGCTCAAAAAATGTTAGCCACGGTTATTGATATGTGTGTATGCAGTGTCAACCAATAAGAAAAATGATATATGATTCACAATAGTTTAAAAAGTGTTGCTTATTAAAAAAGTGTTTTATTTCTTAGGTAAGCTTGTAATTGAAACAATTTAAACACAATTTTCATAGTCAATTGTAATTCCTTCTATAATAGTTTACCTGTTCAGTAGCACTTTTAGTACTTTGCAACACATAGTCTTTTTTTAAAAATATATTTTATTGATTTTTTACAGAGAGGAATAGAGAGGGATAGAAAGTCAGAAACATCGATGAAAGAGAGACATTGATCAGCAGCCTCCTGCACTCTCCACACTGGAGATGTGCCTGCAACCAAGGTACATGCCCCCAACCAGAATTGAACCCGGGACCTTTCAGTCCACAGGCAGATGCTCTATCCTCTGATCCAAACAGGTCTCGGCGCAACACATAGTCTTATAGTCTTATTCAGTTGTATTCTCCTTTATTTACATTATCTCCTAATTCTATTAATGAATAATCAACACATAAAACCTTTTCTTGATGATGTTATTCTAAATTAAATTAAAAGTAGTGCTGGAGTTCTTGTATATCATCTAGAAGAGTTCAGGGATATGGAGAAAGAACTGCTGTAAATTATTAAATAGTCAAGAGACAAAACATTATTTTGGAAGGCATTTTGGGGGGCCAGAATAGCTTGGCTGTAAGAACCAACTTATTTTGTCTCTCTGGACCCCTTGCTTTTTATTAACACACATTGTCCTAAGGCAAAGTAGATATACATCAAAGGCAAGATTTAGTATACAGAATTCATTGTCAGATTGGGGGAACTGCCTATGGCTCTTTGGCCAGTAGGAGGCAATAACATGTAGATTAAAATGTCCTCAGCTGTCTGGCAGCAAGAAATTACTTATGCAAATTTTTAGGTGTGGGGAAATGTCCTTAAACATTCCCAGCAGGCAATATTCAAGGTTTCATCAACCTTTTTTTTTAAAATATATTTTATTGACTTTTTATAGAGAGGAAGGGAGAGAGATAGAAAGTCAGAAACATCAATGAGAGAGAGACATCAATCAGCCATCTCCTCCTGCACACCCCACAATGGAGATGTGCCCGCAAGCAAGGTACATGCCCCCGGCCGGAATCGAACCTGGGACCTTTCAGTCCGCAAGCCGACGCTCTAGCCACTGAGCCAAACCGGTTTCGGCTCATCAACCTTTTGATGAAACTTCTTGTATTTATGACATGCTGGAATTCGTTTCCAGCATAGTTTTTGTCTGTTTGTTTGTTTTGTGTGTTTTTTCTCAAGAAAAAAGAAAAATGCTAATATGAAGCACCAAAAAGTGTAACCCAGTGTTAAGTGATTGAAGTTAAAGCTCACAGATTAGATCAATAAGCTATAAAAAGTTGTATTTTGCAGAAATCAATTAGTACATCTTTAGTGGATTAATCATTTTATATTTTATTTTCATATCAATAACACCAATGTAACCTTTTAGCAAAATTTATAGGTATTATACCAACTAATTAAAACTAAATTTAAAAGGTAGCTTGATAAATATCCTATTTATAAAATGTAAATTCAAAGAGAAAAAATGCAGATAAAAATGAGACTTGATACTTCCTCTTTTTAAAATTTTGTTCTCTTACTTAAATATGCAACTTTGACTGCATTTGCAAGTAAATAATCCAGAAAAGAAGTGGATGTCATCTATTTCTCTATTTATATGCAATATAAAATAAAATAAACATACATGTTCTGGTTATCAACTATGAATGAATGGTTAAACATTATATCTTGAGCTCTTTTATCTCTATTAAAACATATTCATTTAACAGACATTTATCACTCTAGAATGCTTGAGACACAAAGCTGACTAATGTTTGTGCTTCATAAAGCCTAAAATGTAGTGGAAACTAAATACATGCTATGTGGTAAGTACTATAAGAAAGACATGACAAATTGCTGTGGGAGAATTAAAAATAGAAGAAATAATTGCAGACAAGTTTGGATGGCTACATGGAGGACATGATATAAACTCAATCTTGAGACAAATAGGATTTTTTCTTGGCTAGAAAGAGAAGAAAGAGCATTTTATACAAGTCCAGTAGCATAAAAATATAAAAGGGAGGGCATAATTAAAGAAGTTCATTCCAGCTGGAATTTAATTTGCATGACGGGAAAAGTGAGAGACTTTGAGGAAGGAAATACTATCTAATAAAGAGGTAATATGCTAATTGAACATAATGCCCTCCCAAAGATGGTGGTGCCCAGAGCCAATAAGCAGGGAATATGCTAATTTACTGCCATGCACTCATAGGTGGTGGTGCCCACAGCCATAAGATGGTGGTGCTCAGTCCCCTCAGCTTCCCATGTGCCCAGGGCCACTTGAGGCTCAGGTAACCAGGGTCAGCTGAGGCTTGCACTGCTGGCAGTGGCAGCAGCAGAGGTATGATGGGGGTATCCCCTTCCACTGATTGCCGGGTCACCTCCCACCTCTGAGGGATCCCAGACTATGAGAGAGGGAAGATTGGGCTGAGGGACCCCCCTCCAGTGCATGAATTTTCATGCACTAGGCCTCGAGTCTTATATAATAAAAGGGAAATATGCAAATTGACCCTAAGGGCAGAACAATCACCAATGACTGGCTGCTATGAAGTGCATAGACCACTAGAAAGAAGATGATCAATGCAGGAGCTGCTCCTCTGGTGGTCAGTGTTCTCTCACAGGGGAGCTCTGCTCAGCCCCAAGTTGGGCTGACAGCTACAAGTGCACCATTGGTGGCAGGAGCCTCTCCCACCTACTCAGCAGTGCTAAGGATGTCAGACTGCAGCTTAGGCTTGTTGCCCATGGAGAGTGGGCCCAAGCCATCAGTTTGACATCCCCCTAGGGCTCCTGGGCAGCTAGAGGGATGTCTGACTGCCATATTTGGCTTGATCCCCCGGGGGAGCGGGCCTAAGCTGGCAGGTGGATATACCTTCAGGGGTCCTGGACTGCAAAAGGGCACAGGCTGGGATGAGGAACTCCCCTGTGTGCATGGATTTTCATGCACTGAGCCTCTAATAGTGCTATAGACAAGTTGGCACTGTTCACATTGTGAAGGACTATGCATGCTACACAAAACATTTTGGAGTATATACAGTAGGCAGTTGGTGGTCATTGCTATGAGAGTTATTAAGCAGATAAATTACAGGATGATAATTGTTTAGAAAGATAATTTTGTTATCAGTGTAAAGAATTTCTTGGTGGTATTATTGAGATAGGAGTAAGGGAACCCTCTATGAATTTGTTGAATAGAGCAAGACACATGGTAGGAGATAAAATTAGATTGTGACTATGGAAATGGAGTATGATATACATTATAGATAGACTAAAATGTATTAGAGAACATCTTTGATGTAGGGATTAAAAGAAATAAAGGAGTATAAGACTAAGCCAAAGTTTAGCTAGGGCAACTTAGCACAAAGCTGTAAAGTTTTTAATTGTAAAAGGAAGTTAGGAAGGGAAGTATAAATCAGTGGTCTGCAAACTCATTAGTCAACAGAGACAAATATCAAATTTCTTTTGAGAGCTGAATTTTTTAAACTTAAACTTCTTCTAATGCTACTTCTTCAAAATAGACTCGCCCAGGCAGTGGTATTTTCTGGAAAAGCCACATTCAAGGGGCCAAAGTGTCGCATGTGGCTCTCAAACCACATTTTGCCGACCACGGATATAAATGATAGTCTTTCAGTGATATGCTGATTGGAACTACTTCAGAGACATTTAAAACAGAGTGTTAAAAATACAGAACAGGAACTCAGAATGAAATTGGGAAGTGTGGATTTTGCAATTATAAATTACCTAAAACTTTTGTGATTATATGCAGTACCTATGGACACAGGTGGGGGCGGGAACTGGGTAGAATGGGGTTTTGGGGAGACATTTGTAATACTCTCAACAATAAACATTTAAAAATATATAAATAAATAAATAACCTAAAAATGATGACTTTGTAATGACTACTGGAATCCTTAATTTCCTTATGAATTGTATTTTTTGGCAGGTTAATGTCAAATGTTTTAGGTAAATCTGTTTTCTGAGTTTATTAAATGGAATTAGAGAACATAATGATACATGCACCAATAGCAATTTCCTGCATTTTTTAATGTTTGTTGAGAATCTTATTTTAATATGTGCTTGCTTTTTTATTGATTTAAGAGAGAAGAAGGGAGAGGAAGAGATGGATAGAAACATCAATGACAAAAGAGAATCACTGATCAGCTGCCTTCTGTATGCCCCCTACTGGAGATTGAACCCACAGCTGGGGTGTGTTCCCAAACTGGGAATTGAATCATGACCTCCTGGTTCATAGGTTGATGCTCAACCATTGAACCACACCAGTCAGGCAGATAATTTTTTTTATCATGAATTGATATCAAATTTTGTCAAATGCTTTTCTGCATCTAGTGAAATGACCATATAATTGTATCCTTAATTTTTTAATATAGTGTATGATACTGTTTGGTTTTCAAATGTTACATCATCTTTGGAGCCCTAGGATAATTTCATTTGATCATGGGGTATTATCTCTTTAATGTATTGTTGAATCAGTTTGCTAAAATACTTTGAGGATTTTTGCATCTATGTTCATCAGGGATATAGACCTAGTATATATATATATATACATATATATATATATATATATATATATATATATATATATATATATATATATAT
>PVJN01004969.1:0-28369 GCA_004026805.1 Lasiurus borealis | reverse complement strand
ATTTAAGTGTTTGATAGAATTCACCAGTGAAGCTTTCTTCTCCTGGGCTTTTTGTTAGATTCAATCCCCTTACTAGTACTTGATATATTCAGATTTTCTATTGCTTCATGATCCAGCCTTTGTAGATAATAAGAGAATTTGAGGCGCCAATGTTATTAATGGATAAGTCATCCAGACAAAATCAATATGAAAACACTGAAATTAAACTACACATCAAATAAGATGAACTTAACAGGTAATGAGGAGGAGAGAAAATGGTGGCGGAGTAGACAGATGCGTCTGGAACTTTGTCCCTGGGCAGAAGGAGAGAGAGCGGCTGAGAGTCGCACTGGGAGTGTTTGTTGTCAAGTTAAAACTCAGTTATCCTCCAGGAGAAGGCGGGGAACTGCTGGACGGGGCTCTCCCGGCCAGGCAGCCCCATTGCCATGGGGTTTTTGTCTGCAGGAGCCACCAGCGTGAACGCGGAGACCGCGCCATCTTGCAGAGGGAGGTAGATGTCTGCAGCGATCTGAAGCTGGCAGCTGCACACCCATCAAGCAGCTGGGGACTCGGGGACCCAGAATTCCACTCTCCAATCGGCACAGACACGCGGCAGAATCAGAGATCCACAGAGCACATGGAAACGTCAGATTGTGCCTGAGACAAGGAGGAGATGGATGTCTATGGAGGTCTGAAAGCTGCGACTGATGGAGCCACCCACCCAGCAGCCGGGGACCCAGAGCACGGTTTTCCAGGCAGCGTGGATGCACGGACAGTGGATTCCGAGATCCACGCAGCGCAAAGAAGGGTCAGATTTCGCCCGGGTCGGGGTGAGGTCTCCTACCCCCGCACAACAGAGACACGCATGCTGTAGGAGCCTGGCTGCAGGAAAGCTGCCTCTGGAGAGAACCCCAGAGGTGGTCAGGGCGTGATATCTAAGTGTGGAGACAAACTCTCTGAGCTGCTGACAGAGGAGAGCTCTGGAAAACGACTTCTTTTTTTTTTCTGGGGCAGAGGGACAGCCTGGGAGTTATTAGTGTCCCGGCTGCAAAACCCCCACAAACTGGCTTTGAGAACCACAGAGTAACAGGATCTGAGCACAGCCTAGAGAGGTCCTGTGCTTTGTCTCAGAGATCAATTCTGAAACACTGCTACCCAGTGGATGACACACAAATTGACTCCCGCATAACCACAAAAGAATAAAGAAATTAAAAGACCAGAAGGGGAACACAGGGAACTGCAATACCTTCCCTACTGGGAAACAGGAGTGCCAAGCAGAATAATAGTGGAAGTGAAGGACCATTCTAGTTTTTTTTCTTTTTTTCTTTTTTCTTTTTTCTTTTTTTTTCTTTTTCATTTTCACATATTGTAATTAAAAGACTATTTTTTTCTGCCTCAATTGATTTTACCTTTTTAATTATTACATTTTTGTTTTAAACTAGTATTATTAATTACTATTAGTACTTTACCTTTTTGCAAAAAAACAAGTGTCATTTTGTTTTCTATTTATTTTATTTCGGGATTAGAGTTCTACATTCTATTTTCATCTTTACTTTAGCATAATTTTACTTCAACTCAACTCTACCTTTATGCCAACACTTTCCTCCTAATTTTCCCCATTTTGTTGTCTTAGTTCTCTTTCCCTTTTCCAACTTTAGATTCTCCCTATCCTTGCTCTTTACCTGCTTAAAATTTCACCCCATTCATATATCTAATTTCAAATCCCCTACCACAAGTCCACACAAACCTCTCTCTTCTTGTCTTCACTAGCCAAAAAGTTGTTTTTTCTCTATGTCCTTTTGTTGCTATTTGCCTAAAAAGTGATTATATCAATTTTTTGAAATTTTTGTGAGATTGTTTTAGTTTATTCTACGTATTTTATTTTGCTTTTTGCTTCCTTTGTTTTCTACCTCTCTTTTCCCTCACCTCCCTCGAAACCAGTTGCTATTTGCAGTTTACATTAATCTCTAGGTACTGGTTGATACCCTTTATTGGGATTAGTGACTGTTTTATTAGAGTTGTCTCATGACATCTATATTTTGTTCCCCTTTTCTCTCTTATACGCTTTCTTTTCTCTCTGACTTTTTTCTCTTCCTCTTTCCTTCTCCTTCTTCTTCTATTTATTTTCTTATATAATTTTATTTTTTTGTTCATTTATTTATCTTCTTTTTTTCTCTCGCTCTCCCACTTTGATTTTGGCATTTCTTTCTTTTCTTTTTTCCTCATTTTCCTCTTCTTTTTTCTCTATTTACCCCTAATTTCTCCCTCATTGGTGGTCACATTATTTGTGATTATTAACATCCTAAATACATTTCTACTAAGTGCCTTGTTTGCTGTACTTGGTCGTGTTGTAGTTTGTGCTTTTCAATCAACGTAGGAGAGAGAACTACATAACCATACACCCAGAGAAGAAAAACCATGGGGAGAAAAAGAAACAGCCCACATAAGACAGAAAGGCAGGTTTCACCAGAAAAGGAAGTAAATGAAATAGAAGCAGAAATAAACCTGCCAGAGAAAGACTTCAGAGAAACGATCATAAGGTGTTTGAAAAGAATGGAAGACAAATTCGACAATATGAGTAAGAGCGAAGAGGAAGTGAAGAAGACCCAAGAGGAGATGAAGAAGCAGCAAGAAGAAATGCAGAAAAAACTAGATGAGGTGCAAAATAAACAAGAAGTTATGAACAATGATATCACTGCTATAAAGAACTAGATAGAAAGCATCAAAAGTAGACTAGAAGAAGGAGAGGACCGCATCAGTGAGCTAGAAGACACAGTAGGAAAAAATACCCAAGTACAGCAGCTTCTAGAAAAAAAAGTTATAAAGCAAGAGGAAAGTCTAAGGGAACTTTGGGATAACATGAAACAAAACAACGTCTGTATAATTGGGGTTCCAGAAAGAGTGGAAACTGAACAAGGATTAGAGAACATATTTGAAGAAATAATGACAGAAAATTTCCCAGTATAGAAAAGAAAAAATCCACACAAATCCAAGAAGCTCATGGAGTCCCAAGCAAAATGAACAACAACAAACCGACACCAAGGCACATTACAATTAAATTGGCAAACACCGACGACAAAGTAAGAATCTTAAAAGCAGCCAGAGAGAAACAGAAAGTTACCTGCAAAGGAACAGCTACTGACTTCTCAACAGAAACTTGTCAGGCCAGAAGGGAATGGGATAAAATATACAAAGTCATGCAAAGGAAGGGTCTGAATGCAAGAATACTGTACCCTGCAATACTCTCAACCAAAATTGAAGGTGAAATCAAAAACATCACAGACAAAAAAGGACTAAGGGAATATATTACCACCAAACCAGCAATGCAAGAAATGTTAGATGGTCTGCTGTAATAAAAAGAAAGAGGAAGAGAAGAAGGAGCTCGGAGGTAAGGACTAAAAATGGCAACAGATAAGTTCTTATCAATAATAACTCTAAATGTAAATGGATTAAATGCTCAAATCAAAAGACATAGGGTAACCAATTGGATAAGAAAACATGATCCATATATCTGCTGTCTGCAAGAAACCCACCTCAGGAAAAGGGATGCACACAGATTGAGGGAGAAGGGATGGAACATGGTATTTCAGGCAAATGGAAATGAAAAAAAAAAAAAAAGCTGGGGTTGCAATACTTATATCTGACAAATTAGATGTCAAAGTGAAGGATATAATAAGAGATGAAGAAGGCCACTTCATAATACTAAAGGGAACAATCCAACAAGAAGAAATAACTCTGGTAAACATATATGCACCCAATATAGGAGCACCTAAATACATAAAAAAAAAACTCTTGGAGGATATTAAGGGAGAGATTGACAGCAATACAATCATAGTAGGAGACTTTAATACCCCACTGTCACCACTGGACAAATCCTCTAAACAAAAAATCAGCACAGAAACATAAATCCTAAATGACTCACTAGAAAGATGGAATTAACTGACATCTTCAGAGCATTTCACCCCAAAGCCACAGAATATACATTCTTCTCCAGTGCACATGGGTAATTTTCAAAGATAGGTCACATGTTGGGTCTTAAGAAAAGTCTCTTCAAATTCAAGAAGACAGAAATCATATCAAGCATTTTCTCAGACCACAGTGGCATAAAACTGGAAATCAATTATAATAAAAACAACACAAATAAATCAAACAAGTGGAGACTAAACAGCATATTATTAAACAATGACTGGGTAACCAGAGAGATAAAGGAAGAAATAAAAAACATCATGGCAACAAATGACAATGACAACCCAACAATACAAAATTTATGGGACACAGTGAAAAGCAGTACTGAGAGGGAAGTTCATAGCCCTACAAGCCTACTGCAAAAAAAAAAAAAAAAAAAAAAAAAAAAAAAAAAAAAAAAAAAAAAAAAAAAAAAAAAAAAAAAAAAAAAAAAAAAAAAAAAAAAAAAAAAAAAAAAAAAAAAAAAAAAAAAAAGAAAAAAAAACAGGAAACAATGGTAATAAATCACCTAAACCTACAACTCAAAGAGCTAGAAAGAGAGCATCAATAAAAGCCCAGTGTACTCAGAAGGAAGTAAATAGTGAAGATCAGAGCAGAGATAAACAACTTGGATACCAAAGAAACAATTCAAAAGTCAACAAAACAAAGAGCTGGTTCTTTAAAAGAATAAACAAGATTGATGGATCTCTAGCCAGGCTCACCAAGAAGCAAAGAGAGAAGAGCCAAATAAACAAAATCAGAAATGAAAGAGGAGAAATAACAACAGACCCTGTGGAAATATAAAGGATTGTTAAAAAAAAAATACTATGAACAACTCTATTCCAACAAACTAGACAACCTGCAAGAAATGGACATTTTCCTAGAAAAATATAATCTCCAAAAACTCAATGAGGAGGAACCCAAACATCTCAATAGTCCAATAACAATGGAAGAAATTGAAGCAGTAATCAAAAAGTTTCCAGAAAATAAAAGCCCGGGACCAGATGGCTACACAGGAGAGTTTTACCAAACATTTAAGGAAGAATTAAAACCTATCTTCCTCAGACTATTCAAAAACATTCAAGAAGAAGGAACAGTTCCAAACACCTTCTATGAAGTCAGCATCACCCTAATACCAAAACCAGATAAAGACAACACAATGAAAGAGAACTATAGGCCAATATCTCTCATGAACATAGATGCCAAAATCCTCAACATAATCCTAGCAAATTGGATCCAGAAGTACATCAGAAAGATAGTACACCATGACCAAGCAGGATTCATCCCAGGAAGCAGGGATGGTACAATATCCACAAATCAATAATGTGATACATCACATAAACAAATTGAGAGATACAAATCACATAGTCATATCAATTGATGTAGAAAAAGCATTTGACAAAATCCAACACCCTTTCTTGATAAAAACTCTCAGCAAAGTGGGAATAGAAAGATCCTAGGTCAACATCATAAAATCCATATACGATAAAACCACAGCTAACATCATACGCAATGGGCAAAAACTAAAACCATTTCCCCTAAGAACAGGAACAAGAGAGGGATTCCCACTCTCACCTCTCATGTTCGACATAGTACTGGAAGTATTAGCCATTGCAATTATACAAGAAGAAAAAATAAAAGGCATCCAAATTGGAAAAGAAGAAGTAAAGCTGTCCTTATTTGCAGATGACATGATATTGTACATAAAAAACCCAAAGGACTCCATTCCAAAACTAATTGACTTAATTAATGAATTAGGCAATGTAGCAGGATACAAAATTAATGCTAAGAAGTCTGTGGCATTTCTATACACTAATAGTGAAATTACAGAAAGAGAAACTAAAAAAGCAATCCCATTTACCATTGTACCAAAAAAAATTAAGATACCTAGGAATAAACCTAACTAAAGAGGTAAAAGACCTATATGCAGAAAACTACAGGACACTGAAAAAAGAGATAGAGGAAGATGTTAACAGATGGAAGAGCATACCATGCTCATGGATTGGGATAATCAATATCATTAAAATGACCATAGTACACAAAGCAATCTACAGATTCAACGCACTACCCATTAAAATACTAATGACATATTTCACAGACCTAGATATAACTCTTCATAGATTCATCTGGAACAAAAAAAGACCACGAATAACTACAGTAATTCTGAGAAAGAAGAATAAAGTAGGTGGGATCTCAATACCAGATTTCAAGCTATACTACAAAGCAACTGTGCTCAAAACAGCCTGGTACTGGCACAAGAACAGACATATAGACCAATGGAATAGAATAGAGAACCCAGATATCCACCCAAACCACTATGCTCAACTAATATTTGACAAAGGAGGCATGAACACTCAATAGAGCCAAGATAGCCTCTTCAATAAATGGTGTTGGGAAAATTGGACAGATACATGCAAAAGTATGAAACTGGACCACCAACTTACACCAAATACAAAAATAAACTCCAAATGGATACAGGACTTAAACATTAGAAGGGAAACCATAAAAATACTAGAGGAATCCACAGGCAGCACAATCTTAGATATATGCTGAAAGAACTTCTTCACTGATACTGCTCCAAAGGCAATGGAAGCTAAAGAAAAAATGAACAAATGGGATTACATCAAAATAAAAAGCTTTTGCACAGCAAAAGAAACCATCAACAATACAACAAGAAAGATCACTATATGGGAGAAGATATTTGCAAATGTTATTACTGATAAAGGTTTAATCTCCAAAATCTACAGCCAACTTATACAACACAATAAAAGGAAGATGAACAATCCAAAAAAAAAAGGGCTACAGACATAAATAGAACCTTTTTGAAAGACGACAGAAGGAAGGCAAGGAGACACATGAAAACATGTCCAAAGTCATTAATCATCCTAGAGATGCAAATCAAAACGACAATGCGATACCATCTTACACCTGTCAGAATGGCAATCATCAACAAATCAACAAACGACAAGTGTTGGCAAGGATGCGGAGAAAAAAGAACCCTTGTGCACTGTTGGTAAGAATGCAGACTGGTGCAGCCACTGTGGAGAACAATATGGAGTTTCCTCAAAAAACTAAAAATGGATCTCCCATTTGACCCTTTAATCCCACTCTTAGGAATTTATCCTAAGAAATCACAAACACCAATCAGAAAGGATTTATGCACCCCTATGTTCATAGAAGCACAATTTACAATAGCTACAATTTGGAAACAGCCTAGGTGTCCGTCATCAGATGAGTGGATCAGAAAACTGTGGTACATCTACCCAATGGAATTCTATGCTGACATTAAAAAGAAAGAATTCTTACCATTTGCAGCAACCTGGATGGGACTGGAGAGCCTTATACTAAGTGAAATAAGCCAGTCAATGAAGGAGAAACATCACATGATCTCAGTCATTGGTGGATAATAAAGAACCTTATAAACTGATGAACAAAAGGATAGATACAGAGGCAGTAAAGCTTCAAACAGACTATGAAATTATAGCAGGAAGGTTAAAGTTAGGTGGGGTAGATAAGAGATCAATCAAAGGACTAGTATGCATCCATATAAGCATAACCAATGAACATAGACACTGGGGGGTTGGGGTATGCCTGGGAGAGGGGGGGGCAATGGGGAGATATGTATAAAAAATTAATAAAAAAAAACAGGTAATGAAAATTCTATCCAAAAGCATCAGAATATACCTTCTTCTCCAGCATATACTGGACATATTTTGAGATAGATCATAGGCCACAAAACAAGTCAATAAATTGAAGTTAAATTCATATCAAGCTTCTTTTCCAAGCACAATAATATGAACCTTTTTTTTGCCCTAATTCTCTATAGACAAAAGTGGCAGACCTTCCCCACATTACCAAGCACATCTATAGCCGCAAACCTCACATATAAACTCTATTATCCCAATTTTAAAATCAGACTTGTTAGTGACATCTCTTGGTTTGTAACAGAAATTATGATATCTTAAATTTGCAAATATTCCAGTTCAAATGGAAAAAAATAGGGATGGTTTCCATTTTGGACACGTGGCAGTTAACTGGTGAAAATAGTAATGAAATATAAGAGGAGCAACAAACAAACAAAAATAACACGAAAAATTCACAAATATGTGGAGATTAAAAAGCAATAAGTTGCCAAGACTGGTTTGGCTCAGTGGATAGACTGTCAGCTTGCGGACTGAAAGGTCCCAGGTTCGATTCCGGTCGGGGGCATGTACCTTGGTGGCGGGCATATCTCCAGTGTGGGGCGTGCAGGAGATGGCTGATCGATGTCTCTCATCGATGTTTCTGACTTTATATCTCTCTCCCTTCCTTTCTGTAAAAAATCAATAAAATATATATTTTTAAAAGAGCAATAAGTTAAAGAGGAAATAAAAAGAGAAATAAAAATTACATTGAGATAAATGAAAAGTAAAATAAATGATGAAGCAAAGAAATGGCGCTTAGCGAGAAGGTCATAGTGATTAATGCTTACACTAAAAATAAAGAGCTCAAATAAAAAACCTAACTTTATAGCTCAAGGAACTAGGGTTAAAAGAAAGCCCAGAGTTAGCACAAGAAAAAAAAATAAAGATCAGAGCATATATTAATAAAATAGTGACTAAAAAGACTGTTTGCTAATATATTTGAAACAGGTAAAATAGAGAAAAGCCAAGGAAAAATACCCAATTACCAAAGCAAGTAAATATGAATTACAAACTTGAACAACCAAATGGTATTACAGACAACTTCTGACAAAAATTAACTGAACAGATAATTTCATACTTAAATCAAATTTTTAGAGAAAAAGAAAAATTGGAATGCTCTGTAGGTTCCTTTAGGAAGATAGTATAACCACGTTAACAGACCTAAAAGAGAACT
The DNA here is from genome assembly GCA_004026805.1 of Lasiurus borealis. Lineage (NCBI taxonomy): Eukaryota > Metazoa > Chordata > Mammalia > Chiroptera > Vespertilionidae > Lasiurus > Lasiurus borealis. The sequence goes on along the minus strand of PVJN01004969.1, from coordinate 19,588 downwards.
GTGTAGCAAAGAAAATGTTCATGCTAAACACACTAATGAGCAGAGAGAGATAATCTTGACCAACATAATAGCAAATTAAGTCCAATAATATATTACAAATAATGTCCAATTTATGTTTCCTAATTCAATAAAGAATTGTTCAGCATCTACTTAATAAGTCTGTATTATGTACTTGAAATTTGCTAAGAGTGTAGACTTTAATTGCTCTCTTTGTTTTTTGCTCTTGGTATTTTAATTATGATGTGTCTTGGAGTGGTCCTCTTTTGATTTCTTTTGTTAGATGTTCTGTGTGCCTACTGGATTTGTAAGTCTATTTCTCTCACCAGGCGGGGGAAGTTTTTGGTCATTATTTCCTCAAATAGTTTTTCAGTATCTTGTTCTCTCTCTTCTTCTGGCACCCCCATAATTCTGATGTTGGTATGCTTGAGGTTGTCCCAGAGGGTCCTTACACTATCTTCACATTTTTGGATTCTTTTTTTCTTTTTGCTCTTCCAGTGGAGTGTTTTCTGTTTCTTTGTATTTCAAATCTTTGACTCGATTCTTGCCTTCCTCTAGTCTGCTGTTAGGTCTCTGTAAAATATATATATATTTTTATTTCAGTCAGTGTATGTTTAATTTCTAGTTAGTCCTTTTTCATCTTTAGTGGGTCCTTTTTCATTTCCTCTTGGTTCTTGCTAAATTTATCCACCTTTTCTAGAAAACTCTTTAAACTTTATAACCATGGTTTTGAACTCTATATCCAGTCCTTCGTTTTCCTTCATTTCTTTCAGTTGTGATCTGTTCCTTTGTCTCCACATTTTCACTGCTTTCCTGAGTTGATAAAGTAGCTTTGTGTGCTAGATGTTCTATATGGCCCAGTACCTTCGCCTCTCCAGTTACCTGAGGTGGACTCTCTTCGTGCACCCCTTTGTGGACTGGTTGTACAGTCTTGATTGCTGTTGGTATTACTGGGGCGAATTGACCTCCAAGCCAACTGGTTGTGAGGATCAGCTGTGTCTATGCCACTAGGAGAACTTCTTAGCTGGATTCAGCATTATGACACAAGATTTGCAAAATTTCAAATGCCTCTCTGTTCAACTTGGATGGGGCAGAGTCTCAGGGCTGAGCAGATATAGCCTTGGCTTGCTGTCTGCCCTGCCCTAATGTGCCCCTTGGGTCTCAGTGCCCCTTGGTAATTGCTGTATCCCTCTCTGTGGGCATGTGTATGCATGTGCCTCCAGACTTCTGCCTTTCCAGCATCCCTTAGTTTCCATGTGCTCTGAGTTCCTGTATGAGTCTGGGTCCCCAGGCTTTTGCCCAAAACTGGGGTTCATGCAGTCTAATGTGGATTTCAGCACAGTTTCGAGGTTCTGTCTCCCTCCCTCTAGAGAAAGCTAGTGGCACAATCCAGCAGTCAGCCCTCTGTGCACGTCTCCAGACCTCTGACTTTTCTCCACTCAGCCCTAAGTTTCTGTGTACTCTTCCTTTTTCATGACAGTCCAGATTCCCCCCATATGAGTCTTGCCTGAAACTGGGGTTCAGTGCAGTCAGATCTGGGTTCAGTGCAGTTGGGAGTCTCTGTCTCCCTCCTACAAGAGGAAGCCAGCCAGGCACTATGCCACCCATCCTCTCCACATGCGTGTCTCTGTACCTCAGCTTTTTGCAGCTCCTTTGTGTCCCTTTGAGCCCCTCTCTTTCCTTCTAGTTGTAGAATTTCCACTCAACCAGCTTTCCTGTAGTTCTGGATGATGTCTGTTCTGTCTTTTAGTTGTAATTTTGAAATTGTTGTATGAGGCAGCAATTTAGGTGTTCACCTGTGCCACCATCTTGGTTTCTCCTCACATTTAACTTTTTTGTAAGGAAAGTTTGAAGTTACAAGTGGTGTTCTAAATATATTAAGTAACAATTTAAAAAAATAAAAACTCATGAACATCTTTTTATTTTTAAATAAATATTTATTGTTGAAAGTATTATAATACTAATAATGCACAAATTATTAGAATTAATAATAAAATTTAGCAAAGTTGCCCTAGATGTGATTGTATACAAAAGTTGATTTTTTTCATTTAACAGATATTACAAAAATTCAATATTTAAAAAGGTAAAAGTTAGCATTCTGCTTTTAAATCAAAGCAGATTGAACCCTAGCCATTTTGGCTCAGTGGATAGAGCATGGGCCTGTGAAGTAAAAGGTCCTGGGTTAGATTCCAGTCAAGAGTACATGCCTGAGTTGAAGGCTTGACCACCAGTAAGGATCATGCAGGAGACAGCTGATTGATGATTCTCTCTCATTGTTGATCTCTCTCTCTCTCAATCTCTCTCTCTCTCTCTCTCTCTCTCTCTCTCTCTCTCTCTCTCTCCCTTCTTCTCTTAAATCAAATTAAAAAAGATAAAACTAGCTTGATACATAATATACAAATTTATCTGAGAACCACTAAAGCATTGAAGACTACGGGGGCTAATCTTCAGAAGAAGAGAGAAATTTGGAGAGGTGAGCTGAATTCAGCTGCTTTTCGACTGGGTTCATTTGCCAATTCAGAACATAAGCAGAAATTGAAAATCTGGGATTAGTTTAGAAAAAAGCCACTGATGGAAAAATTAGAGACCTATCTACGACCTGATCTAGCCATTCCAAACCTACATGATTACCCCAGAGAAATATAAATGTACTAGAGGCCTGATGCACCAAGATTCCCACAAGAATGGGCCTTCCTTCCTTGGCTGCTAGGACTATCTTCACTCCCGCCCGGAGCCACCTTTCTGCCTTTCCACACTGTTCAGAGGCTCATAGTGGCTGGGGTTGTGTGGAACATCTGCAACACCTGTGTATGCAAATTAGTCCACCATCTTTGTTGGGCTAATTTGCATACTCACTCCTGATTGGCTGGTGGGCATTGTGAAGGTATAGTCAATTTGTATCTTTCTCTTTTAATAGTGTAGATATTCATACAAATACCTGTACGTGAACATTCATTACAACCATATTTGTAATAGCCCCAAACTGTAAACAAGCCAAATTTTCTTTTGCAGATTAATAGTTAAACACACTATGGTATCTCCATACAATAGAATATTATTCAGCACTCATAAAAAATCTACTGATACACACAACTTGGATGTGGGCATTGTATTGAGTGAAAGAAGACAGATATAAAAGAAAATATACTGTATGTTTTTAATTAAATAAAATATCTCAAAAATGCAAATTAGTCATTATTGACAGAAAATAGATCAGTTGTTTCCTGAGGGAAAGGATGAAATTACCAAAGTGGAATAAGGGAAATTTTGGAGTGATTAATATGTTCATTGTCTTAATTGTGATGATCATTGAATGGGAGATACACGTGTTAAAACTTACCAAAATGCATAATTGAAATATGTGCAACTTATTGTATCAATTTGTATAATATGTGTACCCTCTCATCATTCTATGTAGTTTTCTATATAAATTATCAATGCCAAAATATTTCATTGTGTTTTTTTAGATATTCTATAATTTGTTGATTTTTTTGTCTGCCTGCTTTTTAGTTATTGATAAAGGTATAGTATGTTAAACTTTCCCACTAAGATTGTATACTTATCTCTTTCTCTTTATATTTTTCCATCACTGTCAATATGTTTTGAAGTTATGCTTACATGAAATATTTGTTATATCTTCTTGATAAGTGTACTTTTTTTTCTTCATAACTATTTTTGTTAGTTTAAGTAATTCTTATTGTCTTACTGTCTGTCTATATTGTCTATAATGACTATAAATATGTCAGTTTTCTTTCAGTTTGTTTGCATGATATATCTTTTTCCATTAAATTTTTATGATAATACAATTATTTGTGTTTGGCTTTATATTTACTGTCTTGTTTACTCAAACTTTCATGAGTGTCCTTTCTTAATTCTTGACTACTTTCTGTTGGATTAACCAGGAATATTTTGTTATACCATGAATCCCTCTATTACTTTGTTAGTCATAAAGTGGTTGTTTACACTTTTGTTATTTTTGCCCTAGAACAGTGGTAAACAGACTTTTGTAAAGGATCAGAAAGTAAATATTTTATGGTTTAAGGGCCATACACTAACAACTTGTCAAGATCCAGCAAAAGGAGATAGTCAAAGAGTGCATAAACGAGTGTGACTCTGTACCAATAAAACTATTTAAAAAACCGGTGGCTGGCCCACAAGTATTACAACCCCAGCCCTAGACATTAAAACATGCACACTGACTTGTTGAAGTTTAATATTAATTAAACAACTCATCAATTCTCAAACTATACTAGGGTCATATAAAACTTTAAATCCATTTAACAGCCTCATGCTTTATTTACCATTGTTATTTTATAATTTAGGTTTTTATATTTTTAAGTTTTATTTAAAAAACAATTATAGATTTACACATAAATATTGCAAAAAAAAAGGGTACAGAGAGGTCCTGTGTGCCCTTTATCTTGCCTGACCCAAATAGAGCACCTGGCATAATTATAGTACACTTAGGGGCCAAGTGCATGAATTCATGCACCTTGAAAGGAATTGTGGGCTGCAACACTGCAGAAGGCATGGTGGTGGGACTTGGCCCATCCTCTGTGCCCCTGCATGGCCCCTCCTACTGCAGTCCCTGTCCCCCTGTCTGGAGGCAGCCCTGCTCCTTCCACTTCTGCTCTCACATGCTGGAGTGATTGGGGCTGGCACCAGCAGCAGATGCAAATGGGGCTGGCGCTATCAGCAGGTGTGAGTGGTGGCTGCTGCCCCGATCACCTCACAGAACCAGGGAGAGGCGAAGAAGCCCTCAGGGGTAATCAAGGCTGGCAACCGCTGCTCATACCTGCTGATGGCACCGAGTGATAAGGACTGGCACTGGGCACCGGCAGCGGGTGTGAGCTTGGTCAGTGCCAGCAGCAGGTAGGAGCACAGGGCAGGATCATGGTGCACAAGAACAAAAAATTTTCAGTAACAAACAGAGGCTCTCCCCCATGACAGTGACCAGCGCCCTGCCTTTGTCTGGCACCCTGATCACCTGCTCTACCACCCTACCATGGCCAATACCTGCCATGTTCCACACAAGCCCCTTGGTGGTCAGCACATGTCATAGTGACTGGTTGTTCGGTTGTTCAGTTGTTCCAGTTGTTCACAAGTTCCATCTATTTGCATATTAGTCTTTTATTATATAGGATATTAAAACCAAGGAAACAGCATTGGTACCATTCACTGAATTTAGGATTTCATAAAATACACATGCACTAATGTGTACATATGTATGTATGTATAATTTTGTGCAATTTTACCACATGTGCAACATTGTATAACTATTATAAAAATAAAGATACAGAACTGTTCTAACACCATAAGACAATCTTGTCCTACCACATCTTACCCATATTTCCACACCCCTATCCTAAACTGTAATCTCTGGAAAAACACTATTCTTTCTTCCATCTCTGTAATATTGTTGTTCAAGAAGGTTATAAAATAGAATCATTGAGGTTTATCTGAGATGTTACAGGTGTCAATAATTTTTGTGTGTGTGTGTGTGTATGTGTGTGTGTGTGGTCATTTTTAAGTAGTAACCCTTGGTATAGATGTGCCACAGTTTAACGATTTGCTTATTGTAGGGCATTTTGATCATTTCTATTTTTTTGGCTCTTATGGATAAAACTGCTATATGCATTCTCAAACAAGTTTTTGTGTGACATAAGTTTCGATTTTTTCTGGGATAACTTACCAGGAATACAATTGCTGAATTGTAGGACAGTTATATGTTTTACGAAACTGTTGAACTATTTTTCAGAGTGACTGTATTATTTTATATTTCCATCAGCAATTTATAACCAATTTCTCTGCATCTTTTCCAGCATTTGGTATTGTAGCTTTATTTTTTTATGTGGATATTATGAGAGATGTATAGTGATATCAATGTGGTTTTAATTTGCATTTCCTTAATGGCTAATGTCATGTGCCTGTTTGACATCTTTATGTCTTTTTCAGTAAAACACCTTCAGGAATTTCACCTATTTTAATTGAATTTTTATTATTATCAATTATTATTATTATTATTATTATTTACTGTGTAGTATAGAGAGAGCTTGATGTGTTCTAGATGAGTCATTCATCATTTGTCACATAGGTGGTTTGAAAATATTTTCTTCCAGTCTCTAATTTGTCTCTTCATACTATAGACAAGGTATTTAAAAAAAAACCTTATATAAAATCCAATCTATTTAAGATCTCTTCACCTTGGTTTAGAACCCAAAAAATAATCTCTTTGTTTTAAAAGTTTTATACTTTTAAATATTATACTTAAGTTAATTATCTATTTTGAGTTAAATTTTCTATAAGATATGAGGCCTACGCCAATGTTTCTTTATTTTTATTTTTTTACCCAAAGATGTCCAACCTCTCTATCACCTTTTTGTTGAGAAAGATTTCTTTCTTTGTTAAATTGTTTCTGCACCACTTAAAAAATCAGCTGGACCTATTTTATGTGTGGTTGTATTTCTAACTTCTCTATTCTGTTCCATTGATCTATATGTCTACCTCTCTACCAATATTACACTCTGGATTACTATAGCTATAGCTAAATCACATGGACTTATTCCTCTCCCTTTATTCCTCTTTTTCAATATTGAATTATCTAAGCGAGGTTTTTGTTTTCTACTAGAGGTCTAGTGTGCAAAGTTGTGTGAGACCCAAGGTCCCTCCTGACAGCACTGTGGGACCCAGAGTTTCTCCCACCACTACCCTGGGACCCATCAATGCACCTCCTGGTGACCAGTCATTATGGAATGATGGTGTTAGAGCCACTGGCCTTTTATAATATAGATATGTATTTTAGAATACTCACATCAAGAACTATAAAAATATATGAGGTTTTTAAAAACTATTTGTATTGATTTTTAGTGAGAGAGAAAAAGAGAGGAAGAGAGAGAAAGAAACATCGATGTGAGAGGGAAACATCAATGTGCTGCCTCCTGTACAGCCCCTACTAGGTATCAACCCCACAACCCTGCAATGTGCTCTCACCAAGAATCAAACTGGCAAGTGTTCTGTGGTTTGGTCCTACTAACTGTGCCACACTGGCCAAGGCATCTCTTAGATTTTAATAGAAATGGTATCTCAATTTGCAAAGAATTGACATCTTTACAAGGTTGAGTCTTATAATCCATGAACATGGTTTGTCTATTTATTTAGATCTTCTTTTATTTCTTTTGTCAGCATTGTGTAATTTTCAATAAACAAAACCTGTACTGTTGGAATTACACCTATGATTTTCTCTTTTAGTGTGTGTGCAATTGTAAATCATAATTTTTCTTTATTTTATGTCCATTTGTTCATTGTTATCATATAAATATAGGATTTGTTCTTTATATATATATTGCATCCTAAAACCTTGCTGAACTCATTTTTTAGTTTAGGAAATTAATTTAGTAGCTTCTTTAACACTTTCTATGCAGCTAATTATGTTATATGCATATAGAAACAGTTTTATTTTTTCCTTTCCAATTTGTATGCCTTTTATGACCTTTCATGCCTTTCTGTGTTAATTTAGAATATCCAGGACCATGCTGAATTAGAATAGTAAGCCTGAACATGCTTCTTTTTTTCCATATCCTAAGTGAAAGCATTCAATATTTCACCAATAAGTATAATGTTAGCTATAGGTATTTTTTAAAGATATACCAATCAAGTTGAGAAAGTTCTTCTGTACTCTCAAATTGCTGGGAGTTTTTATAATAAACTAGAGGCCCAGTAAAATTCATGCACATTGGGATCCCTCAGCCCAGTCTGTGCCCTCCCACAATCTGGGATGCTTGGGGTTGCCCATCTGCTAGCTTAGGCCTGCTCCCTGAGAACAGATAATCAAAAATAAATAGTCATATCCTTGTGTATGGATTTTTTAAAAAGGTAATGGTTGCATAAAAATTCACTACCAGTGGGGCTGAGGGGACTGGGCACTGCTCTCTTGTGGCTGTGGGCACTGCCATCTTGTGAGGATGTGATGGTAAATTAGCATATTACATCTTTATCATATAGGATGAGTTTTGGGTTTGCCAAAGACTTTTTCTACATCTGTTAATATAAATACATAACTTTTTTTCTCTAAACTGTTGTTATGGTGAATTTCATTGATGAAATTTCAAATGATGAACTACCCTTGGATACTTAAAATAAATTCCACTTGGACATGGCATATTAATTTTTACAAATGGCTGACATTGGTTAATATGTTACTGAAAACTTTTTGTTTATATTAATGAGAGATATTTATCTGAATTGTTTTATTTTGATCATCTCTTTTGGTTTTGATATCCGAATAATACTGACCTCATAAAATGTTTTAAGAAGTATTTCATATAAAGAAGTTAAAAAAAGAAGTGGTTCATCTTAGTTGCATTTTGGTAATTTGTGATTTTCAAGAAAGTGGTCCATTTCTTCTAAGTTGTCAAATTTATGTGTGTACAGTTGATCACAGTGTTCTTTTATAATCCTTTCAATGGCTTCAACATCTGTAGTAATATTTCATATTTCTTTCCTGATATCAGTGATTTGTTTCTTCACTCTTTCTATCTTTGTCTGCTTTGCTCAAGTATTGTTCATTTTCTTGTTTAAGAGTTAAATATTCTTTTCAATGACTTTCCCTATTGTTTTCCTATTTTCAATTTCATTGATTTCTGCATTGTTCATACTATTTTTTCTTTCTGCTTGTTTTGTTTTTATTTTATTTTTTCTTTTCTTGTTTCTTGAAGTAAGAACTTAGATAATATATTTTAGGTGTACTTTTATAAATAATAAGAATTTAATGTGATAAATATCCTACTGGGCTCTATTTTAATTGTGTTTCACATATTTTGATATATTGTATCTTTGTTTTATTTAGCTCGATATATATTTTAAGTCTCCTAAGATTTCATTTTGATTCGTAGATTGTTTAAAAAAGTATTAATTTCCAATTGTTTCAAGATTTTTCTGTTATCTTTCTGTTATTGATTTGTAGTTTGATTTCATTAAGATCAGAAAACCTACTTCAACTGATTTTAATTCTTTTAAATTTGTTGAAGCTTAATTGTGACTCAGGATATGCTCTACCTCAGGGAAAAAGCTATAAGTGCTTGAAAATAAATTCTATTCTGCTGTTACTGGGTTAATTATTATATTATATAGATTAGATCATGTTGATTGATGGTGATTTTGAGTTCTAAATCTTTGCTGTTTCTTTGTCTACTTGTTATAAAATTTGTTGCAAGTGTAGTTCTGAAGTCATGGACTATAATTGTGGATTTCTTTATATCTTCTTTTTAGCCCTAATGGTTTTGTTTCATGTATATTGAAGCTGTGTTGATTGATACATTCACAGTTATGATACTTCTGTCTTCATATGGATTGGTTCTTTTAGTATTACATGTTCCTCTTTATCCCTGGACATTCATTTTGTTCTGCAGTCTACTTTTCATAATATTCACATAGTTACTCCTGTTTTAAAAATAACTACCAAGATTTTTTTTTCATCGTTTTACTTTCAAGCTATTTATGCTGTTATGCTTTAAATGAGTTTCCCATGCAAAACAAAGAGTTTTCATGTGTTTTGTAAAACCTACCCTGCCAATATTTTCCATTCTATATTTAGGCTGTTTATGTTTAAAATAATTATCTAGCTGAAACCAGTTTTGCTCAATGGATAGAGCATCGGCCTGGGGACTGAAAGGTCCCAGGTTCAATTCTGGTCAAGGGCACATACCTTGGTTGCAGGCACATCCCCAGTCAGGGGTGGCAGGAGGCAGCTGATCGATGTTTCTCTCCCATCAATGTTTCTATCTCTCTATCCCTCTCCCTTCCTCTCTGTAAAAGGTCAAATAAAATAATTATCTATATTGGGGATGAGTTATGATATTTCTTGTGGGCTTTCTCTTTGTTTTCTCTTTCACATTCTTGTTTCTTTTTTTAACTTCCTATGGGTTAATTGAACAATTTTTAACTTATTTTTATTAAGTAATTAATTTATTAAGTAAATTTATTATTTTACTTCATCCTTACCTTAATTTATTTATAGTGCCTTTGAATGTATTATTTTGTTAACTTTATTAGTGGCTGCTCTAGGTAATGACATATAACTCATCTCATCCTAACAATATTGGCCTTTTGTAAAAATATTAAAAAACACCTTCTTTCAGTATCTGTCCTTCCCCACCTTTGCTAGCACCACTGCTATGGTAGATTGGGCCCACAACTGCCACCAGATTTGAATCTCCCAAATCTCCATAGGCTTTGTTTTTCCCAGACCTTTGGTCAGAGGAAACCATAGTTTCATGTTTTGTTTGGTTTTATATATGTCTGTTGGCCATTCCAACTTGTAGTTTTCTGTGGTGCTCAGTCTGAAATAATTTTATATAATAAAGAGCTAATATGCAAATGGTCTTCATGCCCTCACACCATCACCCTGTAAGGGTTCAGACATTCGACACTGGAGAGAAAAGTATGGGGACCAGCCAGGCACAAATGAGCTTGCAAAGAGGAAGAGGGACAAGCCACCCACCCTGTGGTCCCAGGTGCCAGCAACTGCACCTGCACCTGTAGCCCAGCATGAGAGAGGGACAAGCTGCACACCCCAAGGTCCTAGGCATCAGCATCTATGTCTCCAGCCCAGGAGAGGGACAAGCTGTGCTGCTGGGTGCCAGTGCCTGGTGCTGTGGCACAGGAGAGGGACAAGCTTCCTGTTCCAGGGTCTAAGGTTCCTGCAGCTTCTGTCCAGCCAAAGCCATCCAGCCACACTCCCCTATGTCTGTGGCCAGCCTGGGTGAAGCTGGCCCTGGTCCTGGGTACCTGTGGCTGGCCAGAGTGAGGGAAGCCCAGGTCCTGGGTGCCTGCAACTGGCCAGAGGAGGGAATCCTGGATCCTGAGTGTGGGGCAAGGCACAGGCAATTAGGGGTGATCAGGCCATCAGGGGAGCAATTAGGGGCAATCAGGGAGGCAGACAGAGGTGGTTAGGGGCAATCAGGCAGGGGCAATCAGGGAGGCAGACAGAGGTGGTTAGGGGCAATCAGGCAGGCAGGCAGGTGAGCAGTTAGGAGCCAGCAGTTCCAGATTGCGAGAGGCAGTCATACATCCCCCAAGGGGTCTCAGATAGGAGAAGGTGCAGGCCATGCTGAGGGGCTCTCCCTTTGCATGAATTTCATGCACCAAACCTCCATTGGTAGATAAAAAGAAAATCCAAAACCATGAACTGTGATTATATAGTTTTGCTTATTTTGTAACAATTCATTGTGCTTCATATTTTTTGTTTTTTGAACTTCTATGTATTTTCTTTCATCATAAAAATGTTGGGGTGGGGGGAAACAGGGAAGTCATTGCCATGCCAGTTCTCAAATTCTGAGATACTTGGGTAGTATAACCTTATTTTCCAACTTTCAGAGTTCTTCAATGACTTTCTGTTGAAGTATTTTCAATTTACTTAGTGTAAGAACTAAAACAAACAGGCAATGTTGCCTTATTCATCCTCAGCTGGAAAGCTGCATTTTGGGTGACTCAAAGTTTTTATTATTTTCCACATTAATATATTCACAAATGAGTGAAAAGTGTTGAGAGTATTGATTTTGGAATTATAAATAAATTTAGTAAAGGCAAATATTGCAAATATAGAATGTGTGAATATTGGGAATTGAATACATATAACTAGTGTTAGAGTTAGAATTATGTATATTTTATATTCTTATATATCAGATATCTACACTAATAAAAGAAAAAATATGCAAATTGATCTTACCTCCACGACATCCATCAGCCAATCAGGAGTGGGTTTGCAAATTAGACCAACAAATATTGTGAGCTAATTTGCATATGCTGGTACAGAATGAAGACTGGAGACTCCTACCTGAGTGAAGACTGAAGACTGAATACTGAAGATGCTTGGCTTCTCTACTGCAGGAAGAGTGAAGGCCTGGGTTCTGGGTCCCAGAGGAAAATTAGTGCCAGCAGTCTAGGGAAGAAAGGCCTATTGTACAAATCTTTGTGCAATGGGCCTCTAGTTAATATATATTTAACTTCATAATATATTATCATCAGTATTATTGTTATTATTATTCTAGTCACTATTCATTTATATTAACTCACATATTACCCTATACTTTTTTTCTATATTTCTATCTTTTTAATGGAATCATGTTCATTCTTGAATAAGTGTATAATTTCTTTAGTAAGATTCTAATTTTGGTTGTCTTTGTAGTATTTTTATTTTAAATTTATTTTTATGTAAAATTTTAACTTACTAGTACATTTTTAAGACTTTAAAAATATCATTCCATTATCTTCTAACTTCTGTTGTGTCTATTGAGAAGTGTTATTTCTCCTTGAAGAAATGTGTTTTATTCTTACTGCTTTTAAGACTTCTCTTTTTAAAAAATATATTTTTATTGATTTCAGAGAGGAAAGAAGAGGGAGACTCCACTAAGCCCCTGTTTCGGGGGAAACCCTGGAGACCTAGACTCATGTGGTCCTGGTGCACAGGGGAGCTGGAAAGGCAGCAGTTAGAGGCACTGCGAGTGCGCACATGCACAAGGACCACTCCAGCGATTACGCAGTCATGTGAGACTCAGGGGCCATGGAGGGCAGGGCCGACTGGAAGGCGAGGCAGTCCCTTAAGCCCTGAGACTCCACCCATCCCAAGCTCAACAGACGCTTCTTCGGTTTTGCAAGTCTGGTATCATAGGCTGAATTCAACACAGAAGTTTCCCCGGCATAGTGAAAATGCAGAGACAAGGGAAGGGATCACAAACAAAAGAAATGGAGGAAAAAAACGACTGGATATAGAGTTCAAAACCACACTTATAAGGTTTCTCAAGAATATGCTAGAGAAGTTGGATAAAGTTAGCGAGAGACAAGAGGAGATGAAAAAGGACCAACTAGAGATACAAAAGATCCAACTAGAGATGGAAAAGGTCCAACTAGAGATGAAAAAGGACCAACTAGGAATTAAACATACACTGACTGAAATAAAAAATATTATACAGAGACCTAACAGCAGACTAGAGAAATGCAAGAGTCAAGTCAAAATTTTGAAATATAAAGAAGCAAAAAACACTCAACTGGAAAAGCAAGAAGAAAAAAGAATGCAAAAATGTGAAGATAATGTAAGGAGCCTCTGGGACAGCTTCAAGCATACAAACATCAGAATTGTGGGAGTGCCAGAAGAGAGAGAGCAAGATATTGAAAACCTATTTGAAGAAATAATGACTGAAAACTTCCCACATCTGGTGAAAGAAATATGCTGACAAGTTCAGGAAGCACACAAAACCCCATATAAAAGGAATCCAAAGAGGACCACACCAAGACACATCATAATTAAAATACCAAGAGCAAAAGACAAAGAGAGAATATTAAAAGCAGCAACATAAAAACAGTTCATTACCTACAAGGGAGCACCTATACAACTGTCAGCTGATTTCTCAACAGAAACGATGCAGGCCAGTGGCAAGAAATATTCAACGTGATGAATAGCAAGAACCTACAACCAAGAATAATCTATCCAGCAAAGCTGTCATTCAGAATTAAAGGGCAGATAAAGAGCTTCACAGAAAAGAAAAAGCTAAAGGAGTTCAACTCCAAACCAGTATTATATGAAATGCTGAAAGGTACTCTTTTAGAAGAGGAAAAAGAAAAATGTAAAAGCCAAAAAATTATGAACAACAAATACATATCTATCAACAAGTGAATCTAAAAATTAAGTGAATTAAAAATTTGATCAACGGAATAAATTGGTGAATATAATAGAATCAGGAGCACAGAAAGGGAGTCGACTGATAATTTTCAGGGGGAAAGGGGTGAGGAGTGTACAGGGAGAGACTGGACAAAAATCATACACCTGTGAATGAGATAAATGGGACGGAAGGAAGGGTAGGAGCTGGGTGGAGAGGTGCTATGGAGGGTAAAAAAGATAAACAAATGTAATAATCTGAATAATAAAGATTTAATTTAAAAAAGAGAGAGAGAAACATCAATTATGAGAGAGAATCATTGTTCAGCTGCCTCCTGCACGCCCCCTACTGGGGATCTAGACTGGAACCCAGGCATGTGCTCTTGAATGGAATCAACCATAGGACCCTTCAGTCCACAGCCAGATGCTCTATCCACTGAGCCAAACTGGCTAGGGCAAAATTTGTCTTTTTATCTTTGATTTTCAACAGGGTTACTATGATGAAACTAGGTAGTTTTCTTTCTTTCTTTTGTTAATCTTCACCCAAAGATATTTTTCCATTGTTTTTTAGAGAGAGTGGAAGAAAGAGGGAGGGACAGAGAGAACCATTGATGTGAGAGAGACACATAAATTGGTTGCCTCCTGTACACACCCAAACCTGGACCAAGGAACCTGCACTCGAGGTATACACCCTTAATCAGAATCAAGCCCAGGATCCTTTATTCAATGAGTCAACACTCTATCCACTGAGCCAAACTGGCTAGGACAACAGTTTTCTTTTCATTAAACTTCCTTGGGATTTGTAGGGTTTATTGAATCTATGACCTAAAATTTTTAATCCATTGTTTTCTTCAACTTTATTAAGATGTAATTGACATATAGCATATCTGAGATTAAATTTAAGATGTACATGTGATAAATATATCCCAAAGGAACACCTCCATTATCTCACATATTTACCATTGTTTGTGTGTAATGATAACATTTAAGATCTATTATCTTAGCAACTTTCAAATGTATAACACAGCATTCTTCATTATAATCACGAGGCTATAAATTAGATCCAAAAAAATGTATTAATCTTAAAACCGGAAGTTATGAAAAGCAGTATTTCCAGATGTGCCTTTTCAGTGTCATGGTCTCCTCTTATTGGTCAGTGCCGGGGCAGGGTTCATTAGTCAATGTAGTTGGTCCTAAGGGATGGTGTCACTTGTCTGGTTTTGTTGCTTATCTGAGTCTTGAGCTTAAATACAACTGAGTCCTGAATGTCATCTTTTGAGGTCAGGGGCTCTAAACTGCCTGACCAGTGGTGATATGAAAGATTCAGGTTCCAAACTGTGTGACCAATGATATGCTAGGGGATGATAGGTTACCCTGTGGGCAAGGTTCTTGTTTTCCCACTGCTAGGCATCCAGGGCTTTTTACCCCAATGAAGTTCTGTACTTGGCCCATAGTCCTTGCTCTGCTCATGCTAACAAAAACAAGCCATTTTATTGATATATTAGAGTAATATGTATTTGCCATGTATTTCAAGTATTTTGTAAAGACAAGTATTTTATAATTTTATGGCATTTTCACTTTTAATTGTTTCATTCACATCAAAGCAAAATTCCAATTATAGCTTTTAGAGGGAAAGTTAACAATTTTCTCCATTTTTTAATGTTATCTATCTGTATATATATAAAACCTTAATATGCAAATAGACTGAATGATGGAACAATGGCACAACCTAACAAACAGTTGCTATAACTTGCACTGATCACCAGGGGGCACACGCAGAACATGGTGGGCATAGGCAGCAGGCAGTAGAGTGTGGAACATGGTTGGCATCAGGCATGGCAGGATAGTGGAGAAGGTGAGCAGGGGTGCAGACCAAGGCCAGCCTCTGGTGTTACTGAAATTTATTTGCTTCCATATGTGGCGGTCCCACTAGGCACTTGCACCTCCTGCCAGTGCCTGTGCTGGCTGAAAACACTTGATGTTGTCAGTGAGTGGCAGTTGCTGGACCCAATTGCCCCTCAGGGCTTCTCCATTCCCCCGCCCCAGCTCCTGAGGGGTGATCAGGGCAGCAGACACTACTCATGTCCGCTGATGGCACCAGCCCCAATCGCTCTGCACAATTAGCATGTGGGATCAGTGGAGGTAGAACTGGGCTGTTGGAAGACAGAGAACTGGAATGGGAGGGGAGGGCTGCAGCAGGTGGGGACAGGCGGAAGCATGGAGGATGGGCCGAGGTCTGCCCCTGTGCCCACTGCAGCCTCACAGCCCAAGCTTCCTTTCAAGGTGCACAAACTCATGCACTGGACCCCTAGTATATGCACATCAAGTGTTACCATAAAAATACCTGGTGAAGAGTTTTAATACAAGTTCTTCTTAGATATGGGTCATTGAACAAACATTGAAGTAATGAACCTAATTGCAGAATTATAGTGATATAAATTTCTTAGGATTTCATATATTATGAACTTATGTTTCTGATAGTTTTGAAATTAATTTGTTCAACAAAAGAGATTCTGGTAATGCCGATATATCTTCCTTCCCAAGCCCCTGTTACCTTTAATTTTTATTAAAAACTAGAGAATAAGAGGGTTACTATGAAATATTTTGCATGTGAGGAGCATGCTAGTAAATAGTCAAAAGGCAAAATGTTTTAAGATGAGCTCAAATAAATAAGTGACCAAGTTGAAGAAGTTGAGTAACAAAGGCTCAACTTCCATTCCCAGCATATTAACTCTCTGGTAAGGTTAGTTATGTTAAGTGATGTTAATTAAGACTCATATATGTCCTTTTAGCTTGATATCTCATTCTACTTGAATGATGAAGAAAGGAGTAGGATCAAAGGTATTGGATAATCATCCTGAAAAGCAAGCAAATGTTTTCATTTAAAAGCTTTTTTTTCTCCTACACTCATTTTCTCCACCAAGTGTTTAAAATTATTTTCATAAAAAATTCTGATCATATCATTAAAAGCTTAATTGATTCTGCTTTTCATTATATTAATACAAAAATATACCACCTATGTATTATGTGTAAAATATATATTCTTCATCTCAATTTATACCATTTATCTCTATGTAAAATTACATATTCATTCTATTTCTGTTAAAACTATTTCTTGAAATTTAAACCAAATCTTCCTAAAGCAGTTACTTTTTTATGACAGAACTATTACAGCAAAATAAACAATGTCATTGGTGAAAGGAATGTCAAGCTGCTTTTGAATTGACTCAATAGAAACTGATGTCCTAAAGGATTCTAGTGTATTATGACCCTGCCCTGCCAATCTATTTAGCTATTGACGCTTCACCACATCTGGGGTCAAAGCAGTGATTTCTCAAATAATGCCAAATGACATAAAAAAGCCTTTGGCATTTGCTTTGTGAATGCTTACTAAATAATTAGGCACAGATGGGGAGGTCTTACCTTATATGCTTGTATTTGTCGTCATTAAATTACCTAATGTCACTTCTATATATAATATGAGCATGGGAAAATCTATGGTACTGAGCCTCTAAATTTTGTTAGGGGTCTTTTGCAATGTGAGTAACTCCACTTTGGCTTAAACTTTAGAGTTTGTAGTGGTACACATGTTTCAATAAATCTCATGAATTAAGAAAATTTTGAGATAATTAGTAACCAAATATATGCTAAGAAACAACTTTCCCGAAGAGGGAGAGAAATCTTTTTTTTTAATTAAATTTTTATACATGTCTCCCCGTTCTCCCCCCTCCCTCCCAGGCATACCCCAACCTCCCCAGTGTCTATGTTCATTGGAAATGCTTATATGCATGCATACAAGTCCTTTGATTGATCTCTTATCTACCTCACCTAACTTTAATCTTCCTGCTGAAATTTCACAGTCTGTTTGAAGATTTACTGCCTCTGTATCTATCTTTTTGTTCATCAGTTTATAATGTTCTTTATTATCCACCAATGAGTGAGATCATGAGATGCTTCTCTCTCATTGACTGGCTTATTTCACTAAGCATAAGGCTCTCCAGTTCCATCCAGGTTGCTGCAAATGGTGAGAATTCCTTCTTTTTAATGGCAGCATAGAATTCCATTGTGTAGATGTACCACATTTTTCTGATCCACTCATCTGCTGACGGGCACCAATGCTGTTTCCAAATTGTAGCTATTATAAATTGTGCTGCTATGAACATAGGGGTGCATAAATCCTTTCTGATTGGTGTTTGTGATTTCTTAGGATAAATTCCTAAGAGTGGGGTTACAGGGTCAAATGGGAGATCCATTTTTAGTTTTTTGAGGAAACTCCATACTGTTCTCCACAGTGGCTGCACCAGTCTGCATTCCCACCAACAGTGCACAAGGGTTCCTTTTTCTCCAAATCCTGGCCAACACTTGTCGTTTGTTGATTTGTTGATGATTGCCATTCTGACAGGTGTAAGATGGTATCGCATTGTCGTTTTGATTTGCATCTCTCGGATGATTAATGACTTTGAACATCTTTTCATGTGTCTCTTGGCCTTCCTTCTGTCATCTTTCCAAAAGGTTCTATTTAGGTCCGTTGCCCATTTTTTTATTGGATCGTTCATCTTCCTTTTATTGAGTTGTATAAGTTGGCTGTAGATTTTGGAGATTAAACCTTTATCAGTAATAACATTTGCAAATATGTTCTCCCATACAGTGATCTTTCTTGTTTTGTTGATGGTTTCTTTTGCTGTGCAAAAGCTTTTTATTTTGATGTAATCCCATTTGTTCATTTTTTATTTAGCTTCCATTGCCTTTGGAGCAGTATCAGTGAAGAAGTTCTTTCAGCATATATCTAAGATTGTGCTGCCTGTGGATTCCTCTAGTATTTTTATGGTTTCCCTTCTAATGTTTAAGTCCTGTATCCATTTGGAGTTTATTTTTGTATTTGGTGTAAGTTGGTGGTCCAGTTTCATTTTTTTTGCGTGTATCTGTCCAATTTTCACAACACCATTTATTGAAGAGACTATCTTGGCTCCATTGAGTGTTCATGTCTCCTTTGTCAAATATTAGTTGAGCATACTGGTTTGGGTGGATATCTGGGTTCTCTATTCTATTCCATTGGTCTCTATATGTCAATTCTTGTGCCAGTACCAGGCTGTTTTGAGAACAGTTGCTTTGTAGTATAGCTTGAAATCTGGTATTGAGATCCCAACTACTTTATTCTTCTTTCTCAGAATTACTGTAGCTAGTCGTGGTCTTTTTTTGTTCCAGATGAATCTATGAAGAGTTCTTTCTAGGTCTGTGAAATATGTCGTTGGTATTTTAATGGGTAGTGCGTTGAATCTGTAGATTGCTTTGGGTAGTATGGACATGTTAATGATGTTGATTCTCCCAATCCATGAGCATGGTATGCTCTTCCATCTGTTAACATCTTCCTCTATCTCTTTTTTCAGTGTCCTGTAGTTTTCTGCATATAGGTCTTTTACCTCTTTAGTTAGGTTTATTCCTAAGTATCGTAATTTTTTTGGTGCGATGGTAAATGGGATTGCTTTTTTAGTTTCTCTTTCTGTAATTTCACTATTAGTGTATAGACATGCCACAGACTTCTTAGCATTAATTTTGTATCCTGCTACATTGGCGAATTCATTGATTAAGTAAATTAGTTTTGGAATGGAGTCCTTTGGGTTTTTTTATGTACAATATCATGTCATCTGCAAATAAGGACAGCTTTACTTCTTCTTTTCCAATTTGGGTGCCTTTTATTTCTTCTTCTTGTCTAATTGCTATGGCTAATACTTCCAGTATTTTGTCGAACAGGAGAGGTGAGAGTGGGCATCCCTGTCTTGTTCCTGTTCTTAGGGGAAATGGTTTTAGTTTTTGCCCATTGAGTATGATGTTAGCTGTGGGTTTATCGTATATGGCTTTTATGATGTTGAGGTATGATCCTTCTATTCCCACTTTGCTGAGAGTTTTTATCAAGAAATGGTGTTGGATTTTGTCAAATGC